>JAHLJT010004567.1:1061497-1204546 GCA_031308135.1 Acheta domesticus | reverse complement strand
GGCCATTGAGGTGATGGTGGCGCGTCCCCCTCCTCAATCCCCCCCCCTACTTCGCTCTTCCTTTGTTTGAAAAATGGGAGGGAAGACAAGTGACCGCATATCCCGCGGGGTTAGGGCTTTCACGGCCTCCCGCTGCCTCCTAGGCGCGTTCCAGATTCTTCTTTGGTAGAGTTCGCTTTGTTTCGGTCATGTTGAAATGTAAATTGGAGTTCTGCTTCTCTTGATCTATCGATGAGCGTTAAGCTTTGCTCTGGCTGCTTCACAGGAGAGTTCGCCTTTGCGAGACGGGGCTTTAGAAAAGAAATGTTCTGGCTCCGGCACAATACGAATATATCATGAAATGAAAAGAAAGGATTTCATTCCAAAGTTTGGTATGAGTTGGAGAGAGCTCGTAATCAGATCTTCAGTCTATCAGGCTTTACTAAATTTTAAAATTACGGACTGTGAGTAGATTTTCCGATGCTTAGTACTAACTCAATGAATGAAAAATAGAAAGTTAATGAATAAATAATATTCAACGTCTTAGACTTACTTCATTGGCATAATTTAAACGTACTTACAACAGCACATTCTCTTTTGCATTATTGAAATAGTTACGTAATACTGAAATATTGTAATTTTTTTGACGTACTAAAAACTCAGTTATGACTTGAAAAGTCAAATTCAATAATGATACGAAAGGACGTGCGCCGGACGTGCGTACCTGCGTTTATTTACGTTTTCTACGCAGCTGTCGTAATTTTGTGAGAAGCACACTTTAAACTTTATCCACACTTTATCTTCACCTTCTATTTTCTATCCAAAATATGCATACATTTTTACCATATTACATAAATACATTTTTTTGACAAAATCTCTTTTACTTTCTTTGGTACTTCTTGAGTGTGCACTATCACCACAGATTAAACAGACTAGTCTGGATTGGTAACACGACGACAATGTGACAGTTTTTCAAAAGTCATTTTTTTTTAATTCTTTAAAAAATGAGATAAATTTTTCTAATCACTATTGATGCAACTAAATAACGAAAAAACCTAATGTGAATGTATTTTCCTTCAATTGAACACTACTGAGATGAGCGACAATGTGGAGCTCCAATTTCCCAGATATAACCATTTCCTATCGTGAATTATCTTCAAAAGGGTGTAATGAAATAACCGACAGATAGATTGGTTACAAATGTAACATATGCCTACGCTACAACATAAGAATTATGTTGTATAGATCTGAAAATTTCTGTAAGAGCTGGGGAGGATGGACTTCGTTTCCGTTTTAAGCACACCAAAAGCATAAAGATTAGCTAAAATTATCTAATAAAATGTTTGTTGTAGGCCTGTGTTGTATACAATACATTTGAACTAAAAATATTCGAACGGCAACAATATGTTGATGAGGTTTTTCTAAGTTGTTTATAGTTTTAAGTCGTTTCCGATTTTTGCAGATGGTAAAAGTGCGTAGCAGATATTGTGTATCGCGGGCTGCGTATGCGCCTGACAATCCTTGCATGTCCTAAAACCTGCCAGCTACGTTTTCCGACTTAAATCTCCTTGACGCAAGGTAGGAGGTGACTATCATATATAAAAGTAATTTACTTCTTGGTATTTGTATCGATTATATCCTAAACAATTCATAATTCTGTCATATTTCCATTGGTTTTAACTTATAGATGGAAATTACTTAAAAATTTAAAGGATATTCAAGATTAAGGAAGGACACAGCTAAAAACTTTTTAATCGTCCATGGAAATGATCTTGACAGCAATGACAGACTTCAAGCAACGTTTTTTCTTTGAGTTTTTAAAGACTGTTTTCTTTAATCTAGTGGTGGATGCATTATGGACCCAAGTGATTAAGAAGTCTTCTATCACAACTGTTCTCGTGGATATATTAATTCCATTGTATGCCCAATTTTGTCTTCCAAAAGTGGATTTTGTTTTAGAATAGTCCCAAACTCTTGTTGTATAGCTTGCGAGAGTTCTCGCACACGGTACGATAGTATGTATTTAATATGCTACACAGTTTCAAGTAACAATAAGGACTCGATTCAGGAAAGCCGTACGATCCTTTATTCAATTTAAGTATTTGATTTCCTTTTATTTCTACCCTTCATTTGGTATTTTTATATATAGTTCACGATCTAATTCCTCGTTTAAAATATACAATTTCGCATCAATGTATTTAATTATTTAGTCGTTCACGGCGGCGCCACGGAAACTAGCATGCGAGGAGTTTAATATTTCATTACCGGACTGTACGAATTCATATTCGTCTTTCCAATAATTTATCTTGAAACCGTTATATACGCTCTCACTTTATCAATGTTTTTCCCTATCCTTTATCGATCAATCAAATCATTTATTCTTTTCTTTGTTCATTTTCAGTGCTGTTTCTCATAACACCCATTTACTTCCAACTAGCAAAATACGCGGCGTTGTCCGGCTCTCTCTCTGCTACGCTGCTACTGGCCTCTGCAGAATTTATTAGGACCATCGATTGGGTATCAGTTCTGCCACAGTATACTTAAGTCAATTCGTTTTTTGGCTAGTTAGGGATGCTCGCGCATAAAGCCAGCGATCCTGGAGGAGACTAAATAAAACTACGGATAGCTGAAGGCAACGCCATCTTAAATTAACTCCTATACCCGTGAAGTCAACGCACTTTTGCTTCCAGATGGCGTTTGCTGAAGTACATTGAATTGTTTGTGGGAAGTAGCATTTTTAAAGAACTGGCTAAGAATTTTACGATAAATTCATGTTGTTTCTTTTTCTTTTCCTCATCTGAGGTCTAAAACTCTTCAAATGAAATATCAGCCAAACTTTTAGTGAAACAATTGCTTCACCCTTAGCAGAAATGTGTTTTTGGGCGTGTTCCTACATCGACAATATTGCAGATAGATATGTTTTTCCTGAAAGATATTTTTTTCTTCAAAGGTAGATTTTTGAAATAAGGTTGTGTAAAATTTTCGAGAAAATATATGTAGTCTGCGCGTAGTTTTGCGTGAAATGTATGGCATTTTTAATTCGTTTAAACAACTTGTTGCTTTAAAAACTGTTTCCAAATTTTATATTTGAATTTTCTCCTTGTATGTATCAAATGATAAAAAAATGGTGCTAATTTCATTTTCTGTGAACTCTGTATTTTTTTAATTGAAAAGAACACATTTCAATACTATAAAATTCAAGATATTTTTCCTTTAAAACAAAATCTCATCTAAACATACAGCCCTTTTAAAAAGGTCATGTACATTTTTAAAAGAGCCAGTACTTCTAATGGAATTTCTGGTTGTAATTTACGCAATTCATAAAACATTTTCACAAAAACTGCTCCATTTTTTCTTTGAATTTTTTTCCTTTTATAAAATAATTAGGCGAACCGCGAGTGAACTCAGAGGATCTGAGTTTGAGTATAGATGCGGAATTGTTTTTTGGGTTGAAATCACTTTTTGCATTTTCATGTAGTAATATAATATTGCGAAGCAGTTATCAAAATGCGAGAATATAGGTATGGCACTACTAGTTTCTCTTAATGAAATCTAGTATTCTAAAATATATCTTGGAATAAGGCGATGAAACCCCATGTCCCGTGATCCTAACACCTCCCCACCACGCCCACACCGTTTCTTCCTCGTGGCGCCACGCTTCCATTACGATTCGCCTTCCGATCCCACGCCCACCCCACCCCACCCTGCCCCGCCCAGCCTGCCCAGCCCGCCTCCAGCCCAGCCCCCGCCCAGTCCCGCCCAGGCCTCCGCTCAGCCCCGCCCCGCGCCCAGCCCCGCCCAGCCCGCCCGGCCCCCTCAGCCCGCCCCGCCCAGCCCGCCCAGCCCCCGCCCGCCCCGCTCCCAGCCCCGCCCAGCCCCGCCCCAGCCCCGCCCACCCCGCCCAGCCCCGCCCAGCCCCGCCCAGCCCCGCCCAGACTCACCCCAGCCCCGCCCAGCCCCGCCCAGCCCCGCCCAGCCGCCCAGCCCCGCCCAGCCCCGCCCAGCCCCGCCCAGTCCCGCCCTGCCCCGCCCAGCCCCTCCCCGCCCACCACCGCCCAGCCCCGCCCAGCCCCGCCCAGCCCCGCCCAGCCCCGCCCAGCCCCGCCCAGCCCCGCCCAGCCCCGCCCAGCCCCGCCCAGCCCCGCCCAGCCCCGCCCAGCCCCGCCCAGCCCCGCCCAGCCCCGCCCAGCCCCGCCCAGCCCCGCCCCAGCCCCGCCCAGCCCCGCCCAGCCCCGCCCAGCCCCGCCCAGCCCCGCCCAGCCCCGCCCAGCACCCGCCCAGCCCCGCCCAGCCCCGCCCAGCCCCCGCCCAGCCCCGCCCAGCCCCGCCCAGCCCCGCCCAGCCCCGCCCAGCCCCCGCCCAGCCCCGCCCAGCCCCGCCCAGCCCCGCCCAGCCCCGCCCAGCCCCGCCGCTGCACATCGCCTCCCACCCCACCTGGTGCCACTCCTCCTCGCGACACGCCCCGTTTCGCCACGTCGCCTTTTGATCCTCCCCGCCTGGCTGCGCCCGTGCCTCGCGTTGGCTCCGCCCACCTCGTCTCCCCCCCTCCCCTCCCCACCCTCTCCCCTCACACCTCGCCCCCCCGCCTCCGCTCCGCGTTGCCTTTTGATCCCGCCTATCCCTCTCCCTCGCGCCTCGCTGATTGATTGATTGCCAGTGATACCAAGGCTTATGTTTGGGCGAGAGGTGGTGGTTATCTTTCCACGCTGGATGGTGATATCCGGCGTTGACCTACCATCGGCTAGCGAAATTTCCCCAACCAGGTAGCTCCCACCAACGATGCACCGCCCCCTTCAGGACAAGCCCTTAGCGAACGGTCTCCTTGCATGTGCGATAGAGTAGTGCATGTTAATGTAAGTGTAAGTAGGATAGGATATGGAATGGGAAGGAAAAATCGTGCGCAGTCCGTGGCCCGTTTGTTAAGGTACTGCTCCATCATTCGCCTGGTATTGATCAGAGAATCCATCGAAAACTTCCGATCAGAGCAGCCTCCAGACTGTGCCAGACCTCGACCTAGAATGTAATTAGTGTCAAAAAGCCTGCCACCGTGGAGACTCGCACCCCAGGACCTCCGGGTCAGAGGCACTCCAATGCCATTAGTTGATCCCAGATCTGTATTTCCTTTCCACCTTGTCCCCGTAGTCCCCGCCCTCCCCGCCCCGCCCCTGTTCTTCAATGCGCCGCCACGCTCCTCCCCACTCCGCCTCACCCCCTCCACGCTCCCGCACCGCCTCGCTCCTCCCTCTTCGAGCGGTCCCGCGTCGCTTTACCTGTCACCGCGCCCCCGAGCGCATAGCATTCGCCCCCCACCCCACCCCACCACGCACCGCCACGCCCCTTCCCACCCGCCCCGCGCCCCTCCGGGCACCCCACGCCGCTAAGCCCCGCCCCGCCTCCCTCGATCCGCCTCGCCCCACGCCCCTCCCTCCGCCACGCCCCATGCCCCTCCCCACGCCTCGCTTCCACGGCCTCGCTTCCCCCGCCTCGCCTCCCCCGCCTCGCCTCCCCCGCCTCGCCCCCGCCTCGCCTTCCCCCGCCTCGCCTCCCCGCCTCGCCTTCCCCGCCTCGCCTCCCCCGCCTCGCCTCCCCCGCCTCGCCTCCCCCGCCTCGCCTTCCCCGCCTCGCTTCCCCCGCCTCGCCTCCCCCACCTCGCTTCCCCCGCCTCGCCTCCCCCATCTCGCCTCCCCCGATCCGCCTCACCCGCCTCGCTCTCCGCCCCGTCTCCCCTACCTCGCTTCCCCCGCCTCGCCTCCCCCGCCACGCCCCCCGCCTCGCTTCCCCCGCCTCGCCACCCCCGCCGCTCAGCCCCGCCCCTCCCGAACGCCGCAATGTCGGCAGCGCGCGCCTCCGCCCTCAAAGCGAACGCGCGTCGCCCCGTGCGTTGATTTTTCGAGCACCCGCCCCTCCCCGGCCCTCTGCGGCGCTGGCATCTAATTCGAGCCGTGGCCCTCGCCTGTGCGCCGTCAGCCGCCATAAGCCGCTTCATTACGCAGCGCGCGCCGCCGGGGAGGAGACTTAGCGGAGGCAATTGGGGCGTGCCACCGGGCGACAGGAGCCGCGCGGCGCGCCGGCGCAGCCGCCCCTGCCGCCCCGTGGGCGTGCAACTACGCGCTCAAGGGCTTTGGCATCTATCAAATGAGAGGCGTTGCCTTGCTTGTGCTTCCCGTATACGTACGTATACACGGGGTGATATACGCAGTATAGGGAAAGTTATGTAATGCTGCGCGAAAAAATGGCCAATTTTCGGCGGCAAAAAATTAATTGCCGGGCCGTGAAAACGAAAAGTGGATAAAACCGGTTGCTAAATTAAGAAAAAAATCCCCTAACACGTGGTGTAGCCAGAAACCCTGTTTTCTAGGTTCTTGATATCGAAAAACCAATTGAAAGGAAAACGTCTGTCCGTCTGTCTGTCCGTCCGTCTGTCCGTCTGTCTGTCCGTCTGTCTGTCCGTCCGTCTGTCCGTCCGTCTGTCTGTCTGTCCGTCCGTCTGTCTGTCTGTCTGTCCGTCTGTCTGTCTGTCCGTCTGTCTGTCCGTCTGTCTGTCCGTCTGTCTGTCCGTCTGTCTGTCCGTCTGTCTGTCCGTCTGTCTGTCCGTCTGTCTGTCCGTCTGTCTGTCCGTCTGTCTGTCCGTCTGTCTGTCCGTCTGTCTGTCCGTCTGTCTGTCCGTCTGTCTGTCCGTCTGTCTGTCCGTCTGTCTGTCCGTCTGTCTGTCCGTCTGTCTGTCCGTCTGTCTGTCCGTCTGTCTGTCCGTCTGTCTGTCCGTCTGTCTGTCCGTCTGTCTGTCCGTCTGTCTGTCCGTCTGTCTGTCCGTCTGTCTGTCCGTCTGTCTGTCCGTCTGTCTGTCCGTCTGTCTGTCCGTCTGTCTGTCCGTCTGTCTGTCCGTCTGTCTGTCCGTCTGTCTGTCCGTCTGTCTGTCCGTCTGTCTGTCCGTCTGTCTGTCCGTCTGTCTGTCCGTCTGTCTGTCCGTCTGTCTGTCTGTCCGTCTGTCAACACTGCTAGCGCCTAAACCATACGTACGATTTCTTCCAAAATGGATATTCCCCCGGTTGATCTGGTTCGAGTCAAAGCTTTGAGATTTTGAAAAAGATTCTTCAAAATTTGGGGTTACTTTACACAAAGGCCCCTCGGACATTTTCAAAATTTTCTCAAAAACAGCTCCAAATGTTTTCTTTAAATTTCTTGTTCATTTTCGGAAACGAATGTTCAATGATTGATTGATTGTTTATCAGGTTGGCCTCCGTAATGTTATCAAATTTATTTTCGCCTCAAGCCACGCGTTTATTTTATTCCTAACGGCTACTTTAGAGCTCTAATATTATATACTTGGAAAATGTAATTAATTTTCACAGATGTAACGGCCATTTTGAAACGTGAATCAGTGTTTCACCATGCGGCCTGAGCTATCAATTACTTCATCTGGAGCCGCGAGGTGAAAAGGTGATTCACAGTTACATTCTCTATAAAATACTAGTGAAGAGGCTGTTTTCAATTTGAAGATGTGTGTACCGGTTATTAGGTCATATTATTGTTTATACTCTTTTTTGTTTTATAATCTTCAAACAAAAGTTCAATGTCATAATTATTGTGTATAAGATGTAATATACACAGAATCATTATATTTAGAAAAGAGTTAAATAATTGATCGAATATACCATATTATTGAATAAAATAGGTAATTTATTCTGAGCTTTACTGGTAGACGTTGTGTTTGACCACATTTTTTTTTAAAAAAAATAAGCACTTTGCAGGTAATATTTCGTGTATTCAGGTAGGCCAAGAGTACTAATCTGTTCCCAAGGCTGAGAGAATGTTTCTCTGTAAAACAGAGCATTGTAGCCTGAAGCGCCGCTGATCCACGCTGCCTGGACGAATAAAATTGGGTTTGAAGCACCTTTGATTCACACGGCCTCACTATCACATTGCAAGTTGTGAATCATACATGGTGCACATGGCGGTCAACGTGTTATAATTCCGGACCGCGTCAACTGAATTGTACTGCGTGTTTTTCCTCGGGAGGTTGTGGTACTCCTCCCCCGGTAGATAGCCAGCGCCGGACGTCCTGTTGGCTAGCATGGTTTTCCCCAACCCGGTAATCTCCCACCAGCATGGCACTGCCCCAGCCGAAACAAGCTCTAAGCTCCCGATCGGTCTCCCGGACGTGTATGGCAGTGTAGTGCATGTGAGTGCGAACGTGAGTAAATAAGGGAGACAAGGAAGGGGAAGGAAAGTTGACGCGCGGTCCGTGGCCTGGTTTGTTTAGCGCACTGCTCCGGCATTCATCTGGTGGCTGATCGGGAGAAACCGTAGAATTCTACTAATCTGTGCGGCCCGGCCGCTACACTCCAGGCAGCGACTGAATTCTATCAACCTGACAAGCTCGAAAATCCTACCACTGTCGGACTCGAACCTCGGACCTCCCGGTGAGAGGCACTGCGATGACATCAGCTGATGCCCTTAGCTCCCTCTCCCCGGTACGAATTTGCATTCCAAAGCCAGCTATGCCACACCAATTCGAAAGACTTTTTGAAAATAATTTTTTAGAGAATATAGTCTCGTCCACATTCCTTTTGCATTTTATTTAAACGTAGGTCCCTAATTTCTAATGAACCGATATAAGCTCTCGCTTGACGCAAAACCCAATTTGATCTCGAGCATTTTCAAGTATCGCCCGCTGGAAATATTTTTTCTCAAAAAGAAACAGTGACCCTAAATGCAGAGAGAAAACGCTCGAACTCATATTCTACTTTTAAAATACAGTTACTTCTTAACGTCGCTTCCACAGCGCAGCACTGTCTAGACATGCGCGCCGTAGACACCAGATTTTCACAGAATTGGAAGAGTTTACCGGAAGAGATTCAGTTTCTTGCTGAAACGCGAGCCAGTACTTCAGTTTTTTTTTTCTTGGCGCACGGTGGGTGTCATCAAAATGGAATATCTCACGGTATTTCGCGTCGTTCTCCGTTGTGCCGCCAGGAATCGCTTGACACAATCGCCAGCACTGCTCGATACAGTTGCGATCTTGCGACTCCTAGCGGCACAACCGAAAACGACGCGAAATACCGTGAAATATTCCATTTTATTGACACACCCACGTGCTCTAAGATAGAAAAACCGAAGAATACAGTAGTAGTTGGTCGCTGTGTTTTTTGGAACGGAGACTATTTTTCGCGTGATCAAGAGCTGTTAGTCGTCATTTAAATATCAGTACAATTGGACAATCTTCGCCGGCTGCGTAATGTATGCTCTTTGAATGCTACGCATGTTGGCACATGGCGTGAAACGTGTGCGCGCAGAGAACAGCTGACGGGAGTCTCGCGGAGATTTAGTGAAAACACGTGAGTAATACGCCAAAATATACGGCATATTTGTGCTTGATATATTTAGTGTCTGCAAACAGCAAACGCTTGCGTGTGCTGATAATGTAACGGTTATATTCCAGGAATCGGGATCGCTTGTCCTTCTATGATTCGACAGCCAACATTCCAAATTTCAACTTTTCTGCTCTCCCAAAAATGCTAATGACTATTTTAAAGCCTTGACATAATGTAGTATTTAAATCGAAGCACCAGTCATGGAATCCTGCACTCAACGTCCGTGCAAGGAAAGGGGTGGACTCGTTCATCAAAATATTACTTAAAAGTTATTTGTCATTATTTTTCCAGTTCTTCTCTAATACGAAACCGGGAGAGGTAGCTCGAGGCATCAACTGATGTCACTGCAGTGCTTCTGACCGGGGATCCTGGGTTTGGGTCCTGATGACGGCAGGATTTTCGACACCGGCTTGTCACCTAGATCGAGTTCAGTCGCTGTCTGGTGGAGCATTCTAGCGGCATGTTGCTCTGATCAGTAGTTATCCGTGTTTTTGTGATTAACAGCAGACGAATATCGGAGCAGCACCTTAACAAACGAGTCGCATATTGCGCGCGGTCTTTCGTACCTCTTCTTTGTCCTGTCCTCTCCCCTTACACACACTTACTCTAGCATGTACTACATTACCTCGCATGCCGGTCGGGAGATTAGAAACGAGTCGCGGCTGGGGCGGTTCCTGGATGGTGGGAGATAACTGATTGGGGAAAACCCCGCTAATCGACAGTAGGTCGGCGCCTGAGGTCATCATCCAGCAGGAGAAGATCACCGCCACCTCCCGATGAAAAAAACATACAGAACACTTACGGGAATAATGCCCTCAGTAGTTGACGCGTCCGGAATCACTAATAATCAATCATGAATCAGCGTCTAATAAAAAGAAGTTTGAAGTTTCGTCGCGCTCGAACGCGGGTCGCTGGCGGTTGGTGTTCGACGAACGTCGCGCGCGTTTCATCTCCCGAACTCGTCGCAAGTCAAGACTAATGAGACTTGCCCAAACTCAGCGGCAGCGTCTCTGACTAGTCAGCCAAGTGTATGTAAGGCTTAACTAGCCGTTGGTAACTAGGCGTGCAAACGGAGGGTAAAACCCGAACCATCAGCCCGAGCAAACAACCCCCCCTCCCCCCGCTGCGACAACTGCGGGCGCTGTTTGTGTTGCGCCACCAGGGGGCGCCCTCACACACACTCGACTTCGGAGCGCTTTCCGACAGTTCAACAGCAACTCGCAGTTGTATTGTAAGAGTTTGGAAATAACGAAAGGGGCTCGGGACGTCATGGCTGGCGCTGGGGGCATCCGCGAGGAATTTCTGCTCACATCGCGACTCGTCTCCGCAGTTTTCTCCAGAGCAGTGGCGTAGCTTCAGTTGGTGTCGCCCAGGGCAAAACTAATATTATCACCCCCCCATGTAGTGAAGTGAAGTGAAAGGTGCAATTATGGGTAGTCTACTAAAAAGTATTGAGCTATAACTATTTAGGTAAAGTGTTATGTGGTGCAGTGAAGTGAAGTGCAGTGAAGTGATTTCATTTCGTTCTGTTTATTTCACTAATCTAAAGCGTCTTTTGTAGGCTGTTCTGACAAAAGTTGGTATTTATTGATTTATGTTAACGAGTGTTTTACGTGCTAGAAATGTAAAAATGATTATAAGTATCGTATATTATTATATTGTAGTGTTAGGTAAAAATAGTTATCCATATTTGTCTCAATATGATTGTGAGTGAATATGTGCAGGCTGGTGTGTATGCGAGGGTTCCTATGTCTTTGTATGATATGTATGTAAGCGTTTATGTTTGTGTTATAACTCAAAAACACTCACTTTCCATAAGAATATTTATTTACAAAAATCTGGGCCAACTCGGCCGCTATGTACAGTTACCACAAAACTTCATATACAAAAACAATATGCCATCTGGCTGAAACCACGCCGAGCGCTCTACTGCCGGTGATCCTCCGTCGGCGTCCTTTTATTTGGGCCAGCTCCCGCGCAAGGCTTCCCGCGGCTTCCCCTGATTGGCCGGTTCACCAGTGCGCGGAGCCCAGGTAACAGGCGTGGCTGGTTTCTGAGCACACCCTTGGCGCGCTTGACGAAGCTCAGCGCGCCTGATGCCGACGCTCTGTGCTGCGCGCTGCCGGAGGCGGGAACATGCTGCCGGCGCTCTTTTGCCGCGCAGTTAGCGCGGCAACTTTGAACTGCCGTCCGCATACTACACCCTCCCCACCGAAGTTGTGATGTAGGGGTGTGAAACGACGCAGTCGGTTGCTCCTCCGCAATGCCGGCCGCTGCTGCGACTGTAGAGATGGCTCCTCGATGGTTGCGCCGGAATCCAGTGTGGGCCGCTCCTCCTGCTGGCTTGAAAAGGGAAAACGCATTACACTTTCTGTTGCCCTGCTCTGCGCTGCCCCCCCCGCCTGTTGCTTATCTACTACAGAATCGTAGTACCGTCTCCTAATCTGTGATTGATGCCGAGAGATTGATCTATCTTCTGTCCTGAGGACGTAAACTCTGCCTCCTCTTATTGCAGTTACTATTGCTGGTTGCCACTTACAATTACTTCCGTACACTTCTTACCAGTACCTTATCTCCTCTCTTGAATTTAGCGCCTTTGGTTGACACTGGCACTTCTTCCGGAAATAACAAGGACAATAAGGTACGGGGCTGCCGACCATGCAATACTTGAGCGGGGCTTCTACCTGACATATTTGGTAACGTCCTATAGGTGGTCAACATGCTAAGTAACGCCTGCTCTACTGATGCACCCGCTCTAGTTGCTTTAAGCATGGCTGACTTGAACGTCTGCACTAATCTTTCCACCTCTCCATTTGACTGAGGATGGAACGGTGGAGCCAAAATGTGCTGTATCCCGCTACTTTTACAAAATTTTTGAAATTCCGCTGATATGAACTGCGGGCCGTTATCGGAGATCAAATACTCGTGGGAGGCCTTCTGTTACGAAAACTTTCTTCAAAGCATCTATTGTATGTGGTGCAGTTGTGTGTTGCATGCGCATCACGTACGGATAATTTGACAATGCGTCCACTACTAACAACCACATATGCCCTAAGAAAGGACCCGCAAAATCTACATGTATGCGGTCCCACGGGCTCGCAGGGTTGGGGCCAGAGCTTAAATCCGCTCTCGGCGCTGCCTGACTAGTTTGGCATGCTTCGCAATGCTTGCTCATCTCCTCTATATCTTTGGTTATTTCCTGGCCAATAACAATAACGGCGGGCTGCTTGCTTTGTCCTGGCTATACCCCCAATGACCCTCATGTAAAAGGCGTAATACCTTTGGTCGCAACTTATGCGGAATCACTACCCTAACTCCTTCATCGCTAGCCAGTAATAATACGCCGCCCTTAACCGACAGCCTGTGTTGGAGCTTATACCATTCCGTCAGCGCCCCTGGTTCGCCTATGCGCGCTGGACCAACAGTTTGCACGTGGTACAGCACTTGCCTGAGCTGCGGATCCTTTCTTTGTTTCCTTTTGCCACTTGATATGACGAGACTGGAAAACCTGATACTGCCTCCTCTTCGGCTTGGTCCAGCTGGAGACAGGCGATGTCCTCAGAGTCAAAAGTTGCATCCGGCCCTTGCGGAAGACGGGATAGTGCATCTGCGTTAGCATGCTGATATGTAGATCTGTAAAGTATCCTGTAACTATAATCAGACAGGAAAAGCGCCCACCTTTGCATCTTACGCGCCGTATTATCTGGGATACGCTTGTGTGGCGAGAACAAAGACACCAAGGCTTATGTCAGTAATGATTATGAACTTTGAACCCATACAAGTATTCGTTGAATTTTTCACGCCGTATACAATGCCTAAAGCTTCTTTTTTCTATCTGAGAGTAATTCTTCTGGTGAAACATTCAACGTTTTTGACACACAAGCAATTGGCCGCTCAACACCCTTAGCATCCTTCTGCGAAAGGACTGCCCCAATACCATATTCTGATGCATTCTACAGCTAGTATAGTCGTTCTATCTGGCAAAAAATGTTCCAATTTAACTGCCTGCATTTAAATCTCTTTCAACCTCCGAAATTGCCTTGTCACAATCTGCCGACCAAGCCATTTTACGCCTTTCTTACGCAACGCGTTGAGGGGTGCTGCTATTTCCGCCATGTTTCTTGATAAATTTGCCATAGTAATTAATCTTCCCCAGAAATGACTGTAGCTGCTGCAAATTAACAGGAACCGGAAGCTGCTGAATCGCCGTTGAGTTTTCTCCGGTTGGCCTGATCCCCGAGCTATCCAACACGTTGACCTAGATAAGTAATCTGTTCTTTAAAAAAATCACACTTATCCAAGTTAACCCTTAGGGCCCCATTCATTTAAAGTCTTTAATAAGAGATTCAAGTTTTGTAGATGTTCCTCCTCCGACTCGCCCCGTTACCACTATATCATCTAGGTAGTTGGCGCTGCCCTTCACCTGGGCTGTCAGCGTATGCAGGCAGCGCTGGAAAATAGCCGCAGCTGAAGCGACCCCGAAAGGCAACCGGTTGTATCGGTAAAGCCCGAACGGTGTGTTAATACCAATAAGTTCGCAGACTCTTCATCTAACGGGATCTGCAGATACGCGTCCCGCAAAATCTATTTTTGAAAATCTCTGCCCGCCCGCTAGCTTCTGAAAAGCTCTTCTGCTCTGGGGATGGGGAACTGCTTCTACCAATGAGTTGCGCATTAACCCGGTGCTCTTGAAATCTCCGCACATTCTAATTTTACCGTCTTTCTTTTTTACTATGACTACTGGAGTTGCCCATGCACTAGTACTGACGGGGTCAAGACGTCCAAATCTACTAACCTGTCGATTTCCTTTTTACTTTATCTTTCACTGCCAGGGGAACAGGTCGTGCTTTAAAAAATTTAGGGGTGGCATCTTTCTTCAACTGCAAATGCGCCTCAAAAAATTTGCATTTTCCCAATTGCTCCGAAAAAAACTTCTGAATTCAAATCTATCACATTCTTTACTCCTTTGGCAGGGCGCTAGTCTGAATGACAAACGCGTCCTGAACCGTAAATCCAAAAATTGTGAAAACATTCAATTCCTAGAATGTTAACCGCATCACGACTGTCCACAAACCACCAGTGTTACTTGTCTTTCCATCGCCTTTGTATTTTCGCTAGCAGGCTTATCTTACCTTTCGTCTTGATTCTCTGTCTAGCATATCCATAAAAAAAAACTGTGTTCAGCGAGGCGCAAGGCGGAGAACCCAGCTGCTCATAAGTAGTTACATGCTTATTAGAGTTTGCTTGCTGGCACCTGTATCCACCTGGAATAATACAGATTTACCACCTTATTTCCAAGTTTACAAAACAATTTACTTTTTGTCATCACACTGCAATAACTCTGAATAAATACCAATCCCCATCCCCTTCATCCGATGCCTCTTTCTTGCCGCTGGCTTTCGGCCTATAACCACTGCTGCGGTCCTTCTCTGACGTGCCCGCTCAACTCATCGATGTCCATTTCTTGTCGTCTGTTTTCAGTGCAAACCACTGTTGCACACTTCTCTAATATGCCCTTTCTTACCGCACTTGTAGCACTCCGCTCGAGGAATCTGCAAACCCTTCCTGTCGTGACTAATAAAAGCACTGTCTACAAGACCTTCAATAGCTTGCCTCTGCTGGTGGAAGGACTTTTCTTCTCCCTGCTGCTTCCTGCTTCGTGGCTTGGCTGACCCAAGTGGTTCCTCCTGTTATCACTCTATATTTCTTCGTACTACATCTCTTGCTGCTCTATCGCCTAAGCGTCATCCTGATGCGCCGTATGCTTCGTTACCTCATACGATGTGCTAATTTTAAAGAGTGTCTTCCCAAAATACGGGTTGTTTATGTTGTTGCAATAATTGCCACCACCGAACTTCTTTTTCCGGCGTATGCATTACCACGATGTCCCGTATCAATGACTCCGCATAACGATTTCTCTGTGTGTTGCTTTCAAAAACACCATCAACCGCTTCGCCAAACCCTTCAACTCTCCGTCGCCCAATCGGCATGCGTTTGGCCTGGCTCATTCTGGATGGAATAAAACTTGTAGCGTGCCCGCCCACTAAATTCTCTCCCTCGAAAAATGAGCTTAGCAGCCGCTGTTTAAGTAATATCGTATGATCACCTGCCGAAATCTCTTCTTCCTTGCTTAACTTACGTAATCAACCTATTTAACGGTTGCGCCGATTGTGGCCAGAAAAAAATGCTCTTTTACGAGATTCCTCTTTAATATCATAGCATAACAAATGTTGCTCCAATCTGGCCACATATTCTTCGCAGGTTTCCTCTGCTGCAGCATCGTAAGTGCGAACGGCGGGGCTGGGCTGCTCGGTCGTGAGGAAATTTGCCGCTTGCTGCAATGTCTGCACCATCATCGCCATCTCTGCTGCTGCTGTTGCTGCTGTAGACCACGCCATCAGTTGTGAAAATTGTTCCGGCGTTCATTCTCCCTTTTGACTCGTCGCCACTGTTATAACTCAAAAAACACTCACTTTCCATAAGATATTTATTTACAAAAATCTGGGCCCAACTCGCCGCTATGTACAGTTACCACAAAACTTCATATACAAAAACAATATGCCATCTGGCTGAAAACCACGCGCCGAGCGCTCTACTGCCGGTGATCCTCCGTCGGCGTCCTTTTATTTGGGCCAGCTCCCGCGCAAGGCTTCCCGCGGCTTCCTGATTGGCCGGTTCACCAGTGGCGCGGAGCCAGGTAACAGCGTGGGCTGGTTTCTGAGCACACCCTTGGCGCGCTTGACGAAGCTCAGCGCGCCTGATGCCGACGCTCGTGCTGTCTGTCGACGCTGCTCGGAGGCGGGAACATGCTGCCGGCGCTCCTTTGCCCGCGCAGTTAGCGCGGGCAACTTTGAACTGCCGTCCGCATACTACAGTTTGTATGTCTATGAATATTGGTGTATTATGTAAATAAGTTCATTTATTTAAATGTTAGTATATATGTAGTTTCATTTGCTATATGTGATATTATAATACTTTGCATGTTTCTAGGTAATGACGAAACTTTTATGTTTCAGTATTCTGTCTGTCCCCGGGCATTCTGCCCAATGTAGAATAAAGCCTTGTATTTACTTATAATTACCTGTCAGAAATTTCCGCATTACTTTTAATGTAAAAGTCATTAAAGTAAGTATCATGTACGTAAATGAAATTTAAGGTACACGTACAGTAAATTAAAAGTACGTGTGCATTAAATGTAATGTACGTGTACAATTAAATTTACTGTATGCGTGTACATTAACTTTACTAGTAAGTAAGTATCATGTGCGTGCAAATTAAAATTTAATTTACGTACATGATAACTTACTTTAATGTACTTTTACATTGAAATTACTGTATGTGGTGCATGAAATTTACTTGTACATGTACTAAGCTTCAATTTTAATTTTTTTTCAAATAATTGTCCGCCCCTCTCCGACGCGTTCGAACTCCGTCTCTCCAATGGTTTACCGGACGCCCGCTTTACTCTAAGCAACTATCCTATCGAGAACCTAATCAATTCTTTGACATGTTCTTCGGTCGGCTGATTGATATTGCCCGTTGGGATTTATGAATTATCACATTTTCTATGGACGCGTTTACGCTCGGAAATATTTCCCCGCCTAGATGTCAGAATACTCAGTTCTGATCTTGTAGTACTACCTGAGTCACAAATGTATTTTAATATTTGAATTTGTTCAACTCAATAGTCACCCCGCCCGACCGAGATTCGAACCTGGGTATACCTGAGACTTCTATTGGACAGCAGGTGCTCTAATCACTGAGCTAATTGCGACAATTATTCCAATAGCTTCACAGCGGGTTTCTTTAGGCCTGATTGTTTTGCCCGCAATGATATGTATACTATATTACTTTAGGTCTCGGAACATATTTCTTTAGACGTAATATATATTAAATGTGTATTAACTCTACAAAGTTATGTATATTATTTATTAATTGTCACTCATTTCGTCACTCTGTGTTTGACGCGTTTAACGCTCGGAAAATATGAATTTCTCCGTAGCCCGTAAATGAGTACTAAATTCTAACATTGTGTTACAGTGACAATTTCTTTGGAAAAAAATTTAAACTATTCCGGAGAATTGGAAAAGAAATCTTTTCTTTTAACTATCATAAAATTAGTGTGTAGCATTAGGTGTACATCGCTACATTTTTATTAGTAAAGGATTTTTACAATTTTTTAAGTTTGTTACCTAATTCGACATGTAAATACGAATTTTAAACACTCTTATATTTTTATGTTAAAAATATACATGTTGATTAAATATATTTAAATTTATTATACGTAAGTTATCAAATAGCAGAATAAATATTCTTCTAAAACACCATCAATGATTTTATTTTAACATTAAATTTATTGTACAACACATATTAATATCGTTTCTAATTTACTAAGGTAGCATAACGTTTAATGTAGTCCTACATTAAATCTACATTGATTTTAATTTACACATTATATTTAATGTACATGTACACTAATATTGTTTTTAATGTCCCGGATGCATTAAATTTAAATTGTGAAAAAAGGTGCATTAACTACATTAAATTTAATGTCAGTTTCTGAACTAGTGTAAATATATAAATTGTTACTGGACAGATGTATATACATTATGTAAATAAAATAAAGTATCTTTGCACATGATGTTTTTATTTGTAATACTGTATATTTAAAAAGTATGGCAATTCAAAATATACTTGGAAACATAATTTTTTGAAATATTTATTAGCCAACGGAGGTCGCCTTAAGGGCAAGGGCCTCCCTGCCTTTTTTGCAAGGTGAATACTGAATGAAGTATGCGGTGATGATGAGGGATGAACGAGACGAGAACAAATAACAGCCATGCCGCTGACTGACTCGAACCCCCGACCTCTCTTCTTCCGAAGCTCTCCTGGCACTACTCTTAGATGGTCTCACGGCACCGGAACGGCAAATAATATCAATTATTTTCAACTATGAAAAACTTCTTCTATTTGGGGGGCACGTGCACTCCCCTAAAATGGTGACACCCGGGGCGGACCGCCCCCCCCTTGCCCCTCTCTCAATTACGCCACTGCTCCAGATTCTCCTTGGGCTGCCTCTCGCTCCAGCGCCTGCAACCCGCGTCTCTCCCACGCTGCGCGTTTGTGTGCTGAACAATGGTGTATTGAGAATACATGCACACAGCGGGGCGTACGTTGGACTCGTGTACACTTGACCACTGCGGTCGGAATCTGTGCAAATCTAAGCGGTTTAGGAAATATGTGATATTCCTCCGCTTTGCTCAAAATCTAACAATTTGACAAAGAATAGGCAGGCGTTAGATAGCCTGTATATGGGGTTAGGTTTATCTTTCGACTAACGAAACCCAATAACAAGCAATATGAATATTGTAATCAACGAGTATATTACAGTGATCAATCTCTTCTACAAATATGTTCATTTTCTTGCCTTTCGCTATGTTAAAAATAATACAAGAGGTTTCTGGTATTGTAAAACACGTCGCATTTTAACAAACCATCAACAATGTAAATCCTTCACTCTTAAATTCAGTTACATACAAAAGCTTACAAATCATGTACTTCTAATGAATAATCATACTATTAATTTTTACTCATCCTATACTTACAATGTTTCTATTACTATTTACAATACAGAGAGAAAATATTGTCCTCGTGTATTTTTCATATCCAAAACATTTATGTAAAACACTAAATTTTACATTTTGTAATAATAACTTTCTTATTCACATGTACACTCATATATTTTAGGTAAGTTAGGAGGGTTTGAAATTGATAAGACAGATTCTTTCAAATATTTCGGTACATACAATCACTTCCTACAATCCTTCTTAACTTATAGAACTAACTTATATAAATATGTTGTAATTTCCAACATGGTATTTCCCTATTTTCTAACGGAAATCAACGGTTTTTTGGCATCCCCCCTGGTTTCAAATCATTCCCTCTGCTCTACCCCAGATACAAAATGTACGCTTACTGTCTTTCCTAGTAGCTTCATCACAAAAGTTACTCAACATTCTTCGAGTTCGTTAATCTTACTTGGCAAGAGGTCCTTGTGGGCTTCGAGGATGCAACCTTTGTGCCAAAGCGACGACGGCAGTCAATTTCTCGTCCGACTTCACTCATACTCCAAATTCATCTACAATATTTATGAGTTTTTGTACCTTCTCGCTAAGGAGTAGAGAGAAAGTTATGAAATGCTGCGCGGAAAAAAGGCAATTTTCGGCAGATAAACTCTTATTACAGGGCCCTGGTAACGAAAAAGTGGATAGATCTAGTTGCTAAGTTTAGAAAATAAAATCCTCTAATACTGGGTGCAGACAGAATTCTTGTTTTGTGGGATCTTGATAACGAAAATCGAATGAAGGCAAAACGACTGTCCCTCTGTCTGTCTGTCTGCTCGTCCGTCTGTGAACAACGGTAGCGGCTTAATCGTCTAACCGATTGTCTCCAAAATTGATATTCCCCTAACGAAATACTTCCTCTAAGAGGTGGTATAGCTAGAATCAAGATTTTATGGGTCCTTGATTCCGAAAAATCGATTGAAAGCAACAGTCCGTCTGTCTGTGGTGAACGCTAGCATCTAAACCGTTCAGACGATTTTCGCCAAAATTGATACTTCTCTATCGATCTGAAACTAACTTGACTCATTGTTCTTACAAAAGGATATTTTGATTTTTGTGTGTACTTCACAAAAAGGCTCAAAAACATTTCCAACATTTTCTGAAAAATGGATCCAAATGTTTTCATGAAACTCCTTCCTCGGATATATAAGCGGAGGTGTAATGGACACTTAAGAAAATGGAGCAGGTCTCAAGTTCGTTGAAATCCATAATTTTTTTGAAAATTGTAAGAATGCAGTTTTTTGGTCGTCTTGCTACAACTACAATATTGAAGAAAGAGATTTGTTCTTAAAGATGTGTTCTGTGAAGATGTATGATAACATAGATTATATTCAATTTCTCGAACATATAAGTAGTTTTGCTCTAAATGTAGGCAATTTTAAATGTTTTAACAATTTTTCCTCAAAAAATGGGAAAACGTGGTCTCTGAAAATCTGTTCTGGGACTCCCTCTTATATACTACTGACGCATAGGTGTGTCTTTGCGAGATTTGTCGCACACTGCGTCATACACTCTAAACGAAAGCCACGGCAAGGAAGATCCACACCACACTCGGAAATGCTCCTAAGGAAAATCGATTTGAAGGAAGAATGTAGTCAACAGACAGCTATCGGAATAAAACATTAGTTTGAAGAAACTCGCACCAACAACAACTCTAAAACAACTTGGAGTCAACTATTATGTAAGAACCATTTTCATTCAAGTAATTTATTCATTGCCAGCGAGTGTTTGATACGTCAAGAGAAAGTGGCATCGGTGAACATGGGGGGGGGAGTGGTTGAAGTGCATTGTTGAGGGGTTGGCAGTGTTGCCAGATGGTCTTATTCATTTCCCACTAGGTAGCCCTACGAAATTCAAGAAAACGTTAAAAAAATTTAAAAAAGGTTACTTAATGTTGAAAATAAATGACGAGGTACAGGATATGAAAGAAGTACAAAAAATATTATTAATATAATATTAAAATATTACATTTTATAGTTAACACCTATATTTGTAATGCATAAAAATATGTTTAACTATTTTTCTGCTTAAATAGATTTGTTGTATAAGTTTCAAATTCAACGGGTGTTGTAAGAAGTTTCAGACTGTGTAAGAGTTTGTAAACTTAAAGAGTTATTACAATGAGTGAAATGAAGATACCAAGTTTTTAGTCATTACAACGACAAAAAGAAATACTGACTGTAAAATTTTACTTCAAAAGAAATCGTTGTTTTCATTACTCGTTTATTGATGTGATTCGTTCCTTTCCATCAAATGTGTTGCCTTCTTCCACAATCTTTGATTGTGACTGGTTGTAGCAAACAACCGCCCAATTTTAAACCGGGGCATTCATTCAAATAATCTTACACGCCTGTAAGTGTTTTTACTACATTTTGTTATATTTGAATAAATATACCTACAATAATCGTAGGAAACCGTTTTTAGATTTTGTGATAAACAATAGATATTTTTAAAAAAATTAACATAAAAAAACTAACGAAAAACCTGTATAAAAACCTCCAAAGAAATTAACCTCTAAATACCCACTAAAGACCAAAAAACTTAGGTGAACAAAAATTCAGGAGAAAAACACGTAATCTGGCAACACTGCGCGGAGGTGCGAGGCGGAGGGAGCGCGGCGGCTCGCACGCAGCGCCACTCGAGACCCGCGGCCGCGCGGCCAACTTCGCCCGTAAATCTGCCGCGCCAGCTGTCGCCGCGCCAAGTGATACATACCGCCGAGAAATTGAAAACCGCCCCGGCCCGTCTCGCTAGGCTCCATTCCGCCCGGCCCCGCCCCACTAAGCCCCGCTCCGCCCCCGCCCCTCTCCACCCCGCCCCTCTCCACCCCGCCACGTCAGCCCCACCCTCCCCCGCTCCGCCCCGCCCCCGCCCTCACCCGCTCCGGCCCGCCTTCACCCGCTCCGCTCCTCTTCACTCGCTCCCCCCACCCTCCCCCGCTCCACCCCGCCCTCCCCCGCTCCACCCCGCCCTCCCCCGCTCCGCCCCGCCCTACCCCGCTCCACCGCGCCCCACCCCGCCCTACGCCGCTCCACCCCCGCCCTCCCTCGCCCCGCCCCACGCTCCGCCCCCGCCCCGCCCCCCACTCTGCCCCCTGCTCCGCCCCGCGCCCCGCTCCCCGCTCCGCCCCCTCCCCACACCCGCCTCCGCCCCGCCTCCCGCTCCGCTCCGCCCGCCGCTCCGCCCAGCCCTCCCCCGCTCCACCCCGCCCTCCCTCGCCCCGCCCTCCGCTCCGCCCCCGCCCCGCCCCCCGCCTCTGCCCCCGCTCCGCCCCCGCCCCGCCCCCAGCTCTGCCCCCTGCTCCGCCCCCGCCCCGCCCCCCGCTCCGCCCCCTCCCCACACCCGCTCCGCCCCGCCTCCCGCTCCGCTCCGCCCGCCGGTCCGCCCCGCCCTCCCCCGCTCCTCACCGCCCTCCCCCGCTCCGCTTCTGCACCACCCCCATCCCGTCCCTCCCCCCGCTCCGCTCCCGCCCTCTCCCTCCCCTCCATCTCCCCTCCTCCTCGCCCCGCTCTTCCCCGCCACTTCCTCGGGCGGAGGCTCTTTTGTGTGACTTGGGTAGAGAGCGGCGTTGGCGGCGGCGGCGGCCGACGGCCGTTGGAATGGACTGGGCGCGTTCCCGCCTCCTCGACGCTGTTTGCCTTCTCCGCGGACGAGATGGGCGGAATATTTCGCGAGCTCGCTTCCTCTCTCGAGTCGGCAACTCAAACATCAAGCGAGTGCGAGCGCGCGGGGGACATGTTGGCTGTCGATGGAATCGAATTACCCTCTCGAGTCGTGGGCCGAGCGCCTCGCCGCTCCCCGCGGCTTCGCTCATCTGCGCGATGACTGCGCGCCGGCATTCGTATTCTGCGCCCAAGCTGCACGAGACGCTAAATCATCAAGACATTCCCGGCACCAGCAGCAATTCTCGCTTGGGCAGAGAATCAACTTCACGAAGAAACTTTACCGGGTCATTTGACTTCCAAAATTTCCGTTTCTAACTTTGTACGTCATCGATTTCATCACGTTTTGAATGGAAACTCACAGTTTGAGAATATTTCTCGAACGGATGCACTGGCTGAGTTTAGCTGAGAGACACATTTTCTCTGTCTAAGCAGCGACTCGCAATTGGAAGGCTCTAGGGTTCGAGTTCCGACGGTGGCGTATTTTCGAAACTAGCTGCAAGGCTAGGCCAAATTCTTCCGCCGCCTGAAGAGAACTCTAGCGGCCGGCTGCTCTGATCGATAGTTCTGTGTGGTTTCTCTGATCAACACCTGGCGAATTGCGGAGCAGTACCCTAACAAATGGGCCAGGGACCGGTCGCGATCTTTTCCTTCCTCATCCTTCTTCTTACCTCACCCCTTCCTTACACACACATGCACTTACATGTACTACACTACCACACATGTCGGGAGACCAGTTTGGAACTTAGAGCCCGTCCCTGGACGACCACATGTGTTTTTGGGCGTAGAGTCTGTAGGTATCATTACCAATGGCCGTGGGTCATCTTCCTTCCTCACATTGAAGGCATGTCATCCCTATCTAATGAGATGAACTAAAACTGTATTCAGCGAACGCAGTCAACAGATTATTTCAATATGTTATTAACTCCATCCATCTGCAGCATTGTCACCCACAAAATATTTGTGTTCTCGTGTATCAGTCCCATTTACCTTCAAAGGATTCTCCACATAAATAAAAAGTCTTCAAACATTCATAAAATTCCAGAAACTACGAGTTTCCGTAAGGCGGTATCCCTTCGATTGATTGATGTTTGCGGGCGTCTCAACTGCTCTGGTCGTTAGCCTCATTGGTGTAGTACATACTTTTATGTCTGGAGGTGACAGCGTTCTTTCTGAGCTTGCTGTTGAAACCCGGAGGCGACCTACAAGTCAAGTTGCAGTGGACTTTCCTCTCCAGGTATCTTTCCAGTGGAGAAGCAGCAGATCAGAGCCTAGAGCCCGATACGAGCTCTGTACGAACTTTCGATTGGTGTCCTGACATGTGGGGTAGTGTAGGGCATGTGTGTGTATGTGTGTGTAAGGGGGTGAGGATAGGGCAAGGAAGAGGAAGGAAAGACCCCATGGGGTCCTTGACCCGTTTTTTAGGGTACTTGCCCCGGCTTTCGCCTTGATAGGAGAAAGGAGGGAAAACCTGCCGAACAGAGCAACTGGACGATATATTTCTTCTCCAGACAGCTGCTTAACTCGGCCTAACTATTGTAACGTTCCACGCTGCCACCAATTTCTGTAAAGTTCCTTTTTGTAACGTTCCACGCTACCACCAATTTTTGTAACGTGTAACGTTCCACGCTGCCACCAATTTCTGTAAAATTCCTTTTTGTAACATTCCACGCTACCACCAATTTCTGTAACGCTGCACTCTGCCAACAATTTTCTGTGAATTCTTAGATCATGACTCATATGATTGACAATACTTAAGCCTAATTTTTTGAGGAAACAAATTTTTTAAATAAACTTCTGTGAACGAATTATCTAAAATAGTTAACTATCAAGACATGGTAATTATAGAAGTCACCTAACTCACATATTGTAATAAAATCTTTTTTTATTGTAAGTTAATTAGTTTAGTTTGTTCAATAAAGAGTTATATTTTGTAGAGTCTTGTACTGTATTTCCGGAATTATTTTACATGATTGCGTATCTTCGTATGTTAATGAATGAAGGCAAACTATTAGGGGTTAAGTATTTATGAACGTGATAACAGTATCAAGTAGACAATTCCTGTGTAATACCAATGTCAGAAACTAAGAATTTATGGAAATGAAGTTTCTCACAGGCCCAGCTCATTTCCAAAACGCGAATAAAATGCACGATTAACAAGAAAGACTGCCATGCCAAGGGAGCGCCTACAGTGATTCGCCATGCAGCTGTGATGACAGCTGAATGTGTCGCCAGTGCGGCGGCCCTCGGAACCCAGGCGATAAATAACGCGGTCGCTAGAGATTGCATCGCCCGGACGCAGTGCAGTGCAGGGCTTGGATCACTCGGAAGGAAAGGGCTGTTCGTCAGTGTTGCCACCCCGAAGTTTGCTGGAAACATTCTGTTGTGTGTAACATGCACGCTCATGCTACTGAAATAATTCCCTTTTGTAGGATAATTTTTCAACTGCGAAATTATATTCTAAAATAAATCTATAAGAATGGAACGGTTTGTTTTAGAATAGAAGTTGGCCAATTTTTAAATTTTCTTTAATAAGCGGCCTGATAATTCGTTGAAAGAATGTATTCTTTAGAACAATTCTTGTGGAGCGTTCCTATTAGGTTTATCAACACCGTTTTCTGGGGTGGGTAGTGGTCGTAGCCCGAAAAAACTAAAAGTAAAAAATACACACTTTTGTAAGCTACGCAGGTATTCAGCTAATTTGAGTTTACAGCGTCTTTGTGTGTGGATAAAAAAAATTCGGGACTAATCACTCGATAACTGAACATTCAGAAAACATTTTGGAAATAGTTTGTAATATTTTAAGTGTTATAATTCAGCATTTTCATTACGATGTTATGAAGACATATTGGCGTTTATTCCTCATAAAAACACAATAGGTTTTGTCATTAAAAAGAAATATTGCTGCGAGACAGGTATTATTTTTTCATTTAGTGAGCCAGAACTCATTAACGACCTAATAAAGAATGATTGTGATTTCTATTAAAACCTCTGCAAAATTGCGAAAGTTCAAAATTTGTTTCATACCTTCCTACAACTGTATTATTAAAATATTATTAAAAAGAACATTTTCTCATGTGAACATTATAATACCAAGGACCTGAATCGGCGATAACTGTGTCTCAGATACAACGATCAAAGCGATATTCATGCATATGTATAACTAACTACTTTATTGAATGTCAAACTACATTCAATAAAGGATCAAATTAACACAATTAAGTTTCCTAAAACTACATAAAACTTTCCGATATTTAAACACTCTGCCGTATGTAAATTGTCCCTTTCCAGTATATTGATTTATTATTGCTTTGTAGACCTGCTATGTTAATTCTGTTACCGTTTTTGAATAAATGGTACTGTAATAATAACCCTCTCACAATTTGTGCTTTTCTTAATAACATGACTTGATTAAGATTTCTATTAAAATCTCTGGAATTTTCAAAATTCCAAATGTTTAAAATTTGTTTGACTCCTTCCTACAACTATTATTAAATATAGTGATTTATTTCTTCTATCCTGTTATATTTTAAGATATATTACACACCAAGCATACAAATATTTCAAATTTTGTTTTATAACATTTTTCATGATTGTATTAACATGTCAACTCACACCAAAAAATATAAAGGAAGGATATTTTTATTTGTGGGAGATAACTAAATTTTGAGAAATATAATTTAAATTTTAAAAGTCGTATTTTATTCCTGAATTAATTTGGCCAAGTGTTTACTTTCGGTTCGTACTCTAAATCCACATATCTAGTTTACAACAAAGAAAAAATCATAATGTAATCTTTTATAGAAGTCGGGATATGTTTGAGCTTACAGAAAAACAGTTGAGATAGAGGAAAATGGCTTTTAAGTTTATATGTTGGAAAGCCAGAGCCACATGAAATTTCCTCTTGTGATCTTCTCTTGCTTTGTTCTTCCTCTGAAGACCCTCCAAATGCTGTTGCGATTCCCCGAGGGTACAAAATGGTGAGGGCACTGGAACACAAGTGAAGACATCTTATATATTTAAGAACTAATGTTACATGCTTTTCGCAATGTTACATTTCAATCATTTTCTTCAAATTCGCGTAGAATTTATTTTAGTTTGACTTACGGCCATAGTTGAACACTTTGTGTACTTGCTTCATTGCCCCGGTCACACAGATGGCTGTGTCTATTTTTTACGAGTTCATCATTGACTGTGTGATTCGGATTGCACCATAATTGTTCTTAATTTACTAAAGAGGATTGCAATGAGACCCTGGACAGCACTGCTGTAAGAAAACACAAAATTATTTCGTAAACATCCGATAACGATTGAAAGGCAACACTATCTCTTTGGGTTAAGAAAGATTCTGATAATAAACATTCTACATGACGAGTCACTAACTCCTTGCCCATAGAGGGGATAAACTACACTGGGAAATTTCTCTTTAATTTATTCAAATGTTTTCCTAGAGTATATCACAGTGCACCAATACATATGATGTCATTCTCATTTTCATTAAAAGCCGTGAACTTTCAAAATTTTCACTTCCAAAATTGCACATTCGAATCAGCCGCACTTTTTTTATGAAAGTAAGTTTCACTAGACGGCTAAACAATTAGTAAAATGTAATCCAGAATATTATGTTATTACGTATTCGTTTCTAATTATGCGAAAAAGCAGATGGTGTGATAGCCCCACTATTCGATACAAAAATAAAAGGGAGTGTGGAAGTTTCACACTTCTTTCCTTTTGTTCTGTTTTGTATCGGGAATGTTGAAAGAGTGGTTTGAATTAAATCGGACATACGGTCGCCTTGATTATCTTTGTGCTTATGATGACTCAAGTGCCCCTGAACAGATCTACGCAACACGCCGCACCGTCAAGTATTAAGCGTATAATAGCTGCATATTCTGCCCCTGCGTTTGTAAAATTTCCGCTGGAATATTATTACTGGAACGTTATCTTGGACAAATCACATTTCTCGAAGACATTTCCATAGCGAACGCACGCTCAAACTTGAAGTAGAACGTTTTAACAATAGGATAGGTGGCAACCAGGACTTAGAACATACTCGCCAGAAAGACTTTCATCTATTAGAATTTTTGCAGTGCATAGCATCAAGCGTTATTACCAATCACGTGACCCGTAGCGTGTGAAGTGTTTATACACTGCAACAGCGAAGCATTGTCGTGTCCGCTGGTTAAGTTTACGTCATTGCCACGCGTAACGCGCCAGCGCTAGCGCACGGACTTGGTAGAAAGGTGAAATACGAATCGCGCCTCCCGCACGTGATTATCGCTCCGCGAGTGGATCCGCGCCCGACGCCCGCGCGAGGTCCGCAGCCGCAGAACGAAGCCGCGCCGCGCCGCGCCGCGCCGTTTGCGCAGGCGAGTGGTGGAGGGAGGGGGGGGCGAGGGCGGCGGCCGCTGCGTCAATTATGCCTTGCCCTGTTTGCTCTCCGCCCGCGCCGCCCGCGCCCGCGCTGACACGGCGCTCTTCCGACGCCCTCCGCGACCCGCCACGGCTAATTGGCCCCGCCCCCGCCCCCGCCACGCCACGCCACGCCCCGGCGTTCATTTATTCACTCCTCGGGCAACGCAAGAGTAGCAATGCTCCGCGGTGCTTCCTCTGCCCCCCGCGTTTGCTCCTATCAGCTCACTCCCCGCTCGCTCTTTTTTTTTCTCTGTGCCCTATTCTTCACACAAGGTCTTCGCGTGGACTGTGCGCCTTTTCCTCGACTGTCTCTTTATCTCAGTAGCCTGCCTTCATTTTCGGAAGTATAATGCCATTTGTTTTTTGTTGTTTTTTTGATATCTTTAATGTTGTTATAACTACTCTTTTCGCTTCACTGAATCGATCACTTTACAGAACTTTTACATCAGTCACATTGCACATAGTACTACTATGTCCTCTACATAGTCTATGTTTTCTCTCTGTGCCCTATTCTCACACAAGTCTTCGCGTGGACTGTGCGCCTTTTCCTCGACTGTCTCTTTATCTCAGCAGCCTGCCTTCATTTTCGGAAGTATAATGCCATTTGTTTTTATTTTTTTGGATATCTTTAATGTTGTTATAACTACCTTTTTCGCTTCACTAGAATCGATCACTTTACAGAACTTTTACATCAGTCACATTGCACATAGTACTACTATGTCCTCTACATAGTCTATGTTTTCTCTCTGTGCCCTATTCTTCACACAAGTCTTCGCGTGGACTGTGCGCCTTTTCCTCGACTGTCTCTTTATCTCAGCAGCCTGCCTTCATTTTCGGAAGTATAATGCCATTTGTTTTATTTGTTTGGATAGCTTTAATGTTGTTATACTACCTTTTTCGCTTCACTGAATCGATCACTTTACAGAACTTTTACATCAGTCACATTCCACATAGTACTACTATGTCCTCTACATAGTCTATGTTTTCTCTCTGTGCCCTATTCCTCACACAAAGTCTTCGCGTGGACTGTGCGCCTTTTCCTCGACTGTCTCTTTATCTCAGCAGCCTGCCTTCATTTTCGGAAGTATAATGCCATTTGTTTTTTTGTTTGGATATCTTTAATGTTGTTATTACTACTTTTTTCGCTTCACTGAATCGATCACTTCTCAGAACTTTTACATCAGTCACATTACACATAGTACTACTATATCCTCTACATAGTCTTTGTTTTCTCTCTGTGCCCTATTCCTCACACAAAGTCTTCGCGTGGACTGCGCCTTTTCCTCGACTGTCTCTTTATCTCAGCAAACTGCCTTTATTTTCGGAAGTATAATGCCATTTGTTGGTTTTTTTTGTTTGAATATCTTTAACGTTGTTATTACTACTTTTTCCCTTCACTGTGTAGATCACTTTACAGATTTTTTACACCAATCGCATTGCACATAGTACTACTATGTCTTCATATAATTGAAGACCTTGGACAATAAAATTCTATCCCACATTTCTGATGAAATTGAAATATTAGTGTATTTCGACGCCCCATAGATGTATCTAAATGTAGATTTTTTTATTTTAAAGAATCGCTGCAAGATGGCAGTGATATTTGTAAATTAATGTTCATTATCCCTATGTGTAGAATGCGGTGTCTAAACTTTTACACTCCGTTTTCACAAAATCTAAGAATTGTGGCATAGCATGTTATTGCCCCGAGGTCTTCAATTCACCCGGAGGGTATCCCCTCTCGGATGTTACGTCACAGAACTCTGAGAGTTTCAGGTTACCCATTTTAAGTGAGCAAAACACACTATCATGTTCCTCATACTACTAATAAATAATTCTTTAATGGTTTCGCCCTCCTAAGCGTAGAATCCCCTAAGAAGTTTTTTGGGATTTTCCGATTTCGTCACAGCCTATGTGCTTCGCGCGACTTGGCGCATTTACAAGACTCGACGCGCCGTCGTACTGTGTGGAGGTCGTTAGCGTCATTGCGAACAGCGAGTGCACTGCAATTCTGAAGGCCTGCCGGCGGGTTTACGTCTCTGGCGAAATCGAAGGGACTCGCGCCATACACGATTGTCGTTATTTTGCATACCAGTTCTGACAATTCACAAATCAGGACTTTTCTTTTTTCAATACAAAAAAGTGGATTTTTTCGCTGATAATTAGAACCATCCTCAGAGCTTCGACTCGCCGTAAGAACAACTATTAGGATGTTATAAAAGAAGAAAAACCGACAAGAAACAGAGAGTTTCTCGGCAAAATGTCATTAGAGGTATTTGTTCATCTAATTAAGGAGAAGGCGGTGACAAGTTTTGCAAATAACTCGTTCCATCGTTTTCTTCGAACGTATAAAAATGAAAATTTCACATTTACCGCTACGTTTTTGTGAAGTTAACAGTTTCATAACACATCTGAAAAATATAACGTCACCGTGTCTAAATACTTTTTCGCTGGTCTTTCATCCTTTTGTTTTGATGTCAAAGATGAGTAGAAATGAAACTAGAAATAATTCATAATGAAAGTAATTCGTAAAAAACATTGTTTATTGTCTGTCGTGAACAAAATTATGTTTTCTTGAGCGATTCTTGATTGCCTTTTGCCCCGACCTATCGGCATCAGCAAAAAATAACACAATCTCGATCGCTGAAAAAAAATTATTTCACTCTACATAAAAGAATTAATTTATGATTCTGATTCCCGGGAATAGTCATAGCTTATCTTTAGGAAATCCGAGTCGATTCCTATCTTGAAAAAGGCTGTAGGTTTTATACACCTGAAAAACCTTTATTGATATGAAATCAAGGTTGTTTCGGGTAAAATCTATCAGATATATGAGCTTAATTTGGTAGATGGTTAGTAAATTTAAAACATTGAAAAAGTAAGTCATTAAATTAATATATGGACTTGGTTATTGGAAGCAGTACAAAAGCAAATTTACTGTTGCTTACAGATATTGTTTATGGAAATTATGAAGTGGTGTAATGAAGTAATAAAACGGAGCCGTCCTCAAGTGGGCAAGACTACGTACGTTTGGGAACGGACACTGTTAATACGTACAGTAGTTTTGGTATCAAGACAGTTTTATTTAAGAAAAAATCTGTCATCAATTTGGTACTTTTACAATATTCATTATATTTCAGTTTTTAAGAATAGTAGGAGTCCACCGAAAATTGGGTACCACCACTTTTACCGCCCTTTTCTATACATAACGCAAAAAAATACAGTAGAAATTTGAAGCCTGTTTTGAGAAAATAATTGCGTAGAAATTGATTATATTTTACGAAAAATTACTCAATATCGACACATTTTTAAAAAATTGCACAAAATATCTTTTATTTCAAGATGTTTACTGATCATTGTATTTCAAGATCTTTCTTTTAACAACACATTTCATTACAGAAAATTCCATTCTTCCGTCTTCAATTTGTAGTTGTAAGAATTCAAAACACTTTTGAACATTTGCAATTTTCGAAATTTTATAGATTTGAACGAAATCATTTCTGCGCCAATTTTAAGCGTTCTTTACCCTGTTTGTGAAAAAATTTGAATAATTCTTTAGAACATTTTGAAAATGTTAAGGCTTCATGTAATGTACCTTCAGAAATAAAAATATCTTTTCCAAACTTGCAGGGCCTTGTGTTTCCTTAGATCGATCGAAAAATATAGATTTTGGAGAAAATAGAACTATTTAGGCGCTTGCGTTGACAACAGACTGACAGTCAGACAGGTAAACAAAAAGACGTCAGAAATTTTCGTTAAGTAACGAGTGTGTGCCAAATAAAAAAATGATCGCAGCGATGTGTGAGCAGCATCCCAGAGTGCGACATCCATTCACACGTTCAAAGTAATATTGTTTCACTCCCTATATGGGAGCTTTCCGTGGTTACACTTTTCATAATGGAATGATATAAATAGGCTCCTCCCGTGCACCGTTGCTCGTTCTGCGTTGCACCACTTTTCGTCACGGACCACGTGACCACAACACGGGCACTTCGTTTAAAGAGTCAGACGAGACGTCGGCCGCTATGTTGCATGGAGAGCGAGAAGTGTTGAGAAATGTTTTGAAAGTGGCATAAAGTGACAAATTTTCACGGTGACCAACCAAAACCTAACACGAAGGTGTAATTTAAATACAAGATGAAATATGAAAAATTCTTATCTGGTTGTGTTTAAATGACTTGTAACTGGTAATTTTGGCATTTAAAATTCCCGTGTTAATATTATGACCGAAACTAGGGCCTGAAGCTCATTGGCCGAAATCGGATACGATGCGCAAGAGCTCACATTTCGATTTTCATTATGGATATTGCGTTTGAGTTTGGTACATAATCGCTGTAATACGTATAATATTTGGAGTTCATATGTCGTGATTGAACCTGAGTTTAAATATTGGTAAAAAAAGTTTTTCATTCACATTTTGTCGCGAATTTCAAATTTTTAAACTGATAAAATATGTTTTAATTATTTTTCACTATCGTCCTCATGGCTTAAAAATTTGAAAAAAAATATATGTCATGAGACATATTCTACAGAAAGCAACTGAGACAGTAGTCCAATGTTATCATGTCGAAAATCGATTTCAAAAATTTATTTTTTGTATTTGGCGCCAAAATTCGTCGACAAAAATACCTTCAAAGTCTCCTATTTTTCGTCGTCTCGGCAATTGTTTTCATCCTGATACATGCAATAGAAGTGGAGAAAAAAATAAAACATTAAGAATACGTTTCTCGTATCTCTGCAACAGATTGCCTTTGGAGACTGATTTTTTGGGAATCGACATTTTTTACTGTATCTTATGAGTATTGCGATTATCGATTTGTTTTTTTTTTCACCCCCATAATTGTCTATATCCTTTCAAAGAAAAGCGAACAAGTATTTTTATTTATATGAGATAAAATAATAATTTGAGGAATGTAGTTTAAGTTATGCCCGACAAAACACTCCATTCTTCAGTTAAAACCTCATCGAAATCGGTTCAGCCATTCCACACATTACCGAGGAACCATAAGCAGACAAAAATCGTACAGATAATTTAATTAAGTTTTATGTCATCAAAATAAACACGTAAGTTTAAAACAAGACAGCTGTTTGGAAATCACAGAGACTCCAATTGCATTAATATTAAACACATTCCTCTTTCCATTTCCTAGATTGAGAGCCGATACCTGAGGTAATTGGTTTTAATTGTTGAGTGATGATATTTGCGAGGTGATGGAGTTACAGTGGATTAAGTGGCAGTGGAACTGGGATAATTCGGAGTTAATTTGTCGCAAACTCGCTTTGTCCACCACAGATTCAAATCGATTGGCTGGGATTTGAATGCGGAGGTGGAAAGGTGAACGTCTGACAACTCCACGGGTCGCCTCAGTCAGGAATTTCTGAGCAAACGCTTTGACTTCGCATTTGGAGGGGTTTGAACGGAGATTGGATCTTCCGTTCTACAACCATTCGTAGAAATTGTCCAGGGTGCCTTGTAGATTGGAAGTGGCATTAGAGAGACTGGAGTTACTCTTAAACGAGACAGGCTCGTAGGCGTGCAGAGCTCTGAGGGTGAATTGAGGTATACACGAAGTAAAAAGATGCCTTGATGTTGAAATTATGTAATTAGATGTTGATTTTATATAAAATAACAGCGTCATTTTTATGTCAGTAATATTTTATTTATTTTTATGCGTATTTCACGCTCATTTCAAATCTGCAATCGATATTTTCGCATCAGCTCCAGTTTTTTTTTCTCTACAAACCAATATTTGTTTTTGAGTTTTGTGATTTTTATTAGATGGTAATGCTAATATGAAATTTTCTTTTTTAGACAGATTGTTGTGATTACATGAGTATAGTACAAGATATCTAATTTTCATCAATTAACATGAATAGAAAATGTAAAAGTGATCCAAATACGTTTTGCTACATATGTGATAAAGTGACGTTGCCAGGGCAAAGATCAAACATAACGAGTACAGCATTTGTGAAGGTCGGCTATTACGCTTATTTTCATTTGAAATTGAGAGATCAGAACAAGACCTTTGATCCACTGCTATGATGTCGGACATGTTTTAATCAGGAGTAGACGATGGAACAAAGGAATCATAAAAGCAATTACTCTTTGATATACCTATGGTGTGAAGGAAGGAAAGGATCATTTAACATATTGCTTCTTTTGCTTCAGGAAATTGCAAGGTAATTAATGTCGAGAGACTATTTTATATTCCAGAGGTAGAAGGGTATCAATGTCACTGCGACATTAATATGATGACAGGCTTTTGTTGGTCTCTAAATAGAGACGAAACCTGGATCCATTCATAAATAAAAGAAGTTTTTCTATAAAATTGTTATGTAACAATATCTTTAAAATATAATAAAGGAATGATGAAAGAACTACATTTATTTCAATCATTCACATTTATTACTCTCGAGGAACACATACAGAAAGGAAGTAAGAGGGTACAATTTTTTCCACAATATTGATGTTTTTTAATATAATTTTCTACTAACAAAGGTTGCGCTGAAACTATCTTGGTATTAACTCACTTAATATTTACCTTCATATAATCTGCTGTTGTTGTCACGTTTGTTATCAAGTTATTCCCCCTATGTAAGCAGAAAATGTTCTAATGGTAAAAAGTATGCGTTATAGTCATAGAATGCGTTATAGTCATAGCAATATAACTAGACGTGATTGAGGAAAACTAATATTATTTTCGAGTCCAGCGCGGTCAATTCCTATAAAAACGGTTGAAAAATTTTAACATAATAATTTTTACTTTTTTTAAAACGCAGGTCAGTGTATATTGCTGAGAAAATCCTTTGTAATGTAAAAAATGTTGACATCACCATTGTTCGCAAATTTTTGGCGCACTTTATAGAAGACTGCCGAGCAGTCTAGGAAAACGGTGGCCGCATTTCTTTCTCTTCAATGGATTACTCTAGTTTTAGGAATCATCTAGTAGCTGGTGAGTATTGGAGAATTGTGTGTTGAAGCCAAATTGTCCATTGGGATGATGTTACTATGTACAATGAATTTCTTATTGCCAATGATCAATTTTTCGAAAAGTTCTGCGAAAGTGAGTGACATGTTTGTGTGCCTGTAATTTTGAGGATTTGTGTGTAGTTTATTTTGTTTTAAAATTAGGTTTATAACTGAGTACTTCACAGCAGAAGTAAAGTAACTCTGTCGTAGACATTCCTTTAATATGGAGACTAAGAAATCGATGAATATTTGCGGGAGATATTTTATTTTGCCACTGGGTATTTGGTTCTTTAAGTCTATTCAACTCCATATGGTGGCTCGTTGGACTGTTGTAGGGCGTGCGAGTTTGAAGTTCCCAACCCTTCCGAAGTGAATTTTAAGACAGAAAATTTCTTTGGAAGGAAAGTAAAGACAGTCGTTCCATGTCGCCGATTTGCGGCATGGCAAAGAACCTCCAGGCTGAATGCCGCGTCTGGCAATATCCCAATAAAAGTGTCACATTCATCGCTCTAATAATAGAGTGGAGTTAAGCTAAGATAGAATCAACGGTTCCATTTTAGTTCGAAAAACAAGTGAACATTATGTTCACTTCTGACAGATCGTGACAGCCTCAACAGCTGATTGCTTTAGAGCAGTGTTGTCAAGGTCGATGCCACGACGAAAACGCCCCTCCACGCAGTTCATCACCCCGCCGCAAGGGACAACGCCATCCCCATTGTAAAACGGCAGGGTTACTAATAGTTCCCTTTCCCGACGCTAGTTGCGCAGAGAAGCTCGTGGAATGCTACGGTGCCACGACGTGGACCACAGCCACCAGTAGAAGACCTTGGCACCACTGCTTTAGAGACAGCCCCTACAGCTGATCGCGTTACCTTCAGTTCAAGTTCATTTCTGGCTCCCACAAAGACATCGCTGGCGGTCACGAATCAAATGGTGAATGTACGCTTCCCACATTCAAGACTCAGTTTTAAATTATACGTAATACTTCTCAAAACTAGTGGTGCTCAACAGCACATACCTTCTCTCATGTTTTATAACTTTGATAAATCAGAGAGTTCAACGAAAATGAGATCAGTGCATTTCTTTTAAGTTCTCTTGTTCTATTCTTGGAATAACTTTAAAAGAATTTGGAGCGGTTTTCAGAAAATGTCTTTTTTTATAATTTGCGTTAACTTCAAGCAGAAATTACGAGAAAATTACTCAAGTTTTTCTAAAAAAAGCTTGATTTTTTTTAAGATATGAGTTTTTAGAACAGACTTTATTTTAGACACAAGTCACTATCTTAAAATGTGTAGTTTTGCAATGTTAAAGTTTTGATATTTTCAAAAACAGGACTAACGCAATTATTTCCCCGTCTTACCGAAATAAAAAAATTCCTGTCGAAAAATGTCTCATTTCCGCCACACGCTTACAATACACCCACACGCTTACAATTACGATGTAACGTAATGTTTATATAAAATGGTGATTTTGACAGGAAGTAAATAGTTCGGCACTTTCTTATTTCAATTATTTCTCGTGGCGCCCTTTATTTCAATCGAACAACGCTGAGACGACATGACGAAATGTAGAAGCCAGTTTCAAAAGAGAAATTGCAAACGAACAAATAAATTAAATAGCGCCCATTCACATCAATACGAGCATATGGAAAGAATCTTCACTATGTTCCCAGCTCGCCCTCGCCCTCGCCCTCGCCCTCGCCCTCGCCCTCGCCCTCGCCCTCGCCCTCGCCCTCGCCCTCGCCCTCGCCCTCGCCCTCGCCCTCGCGCTTTTCCCTCAACCTGACCATCGCCCCTCGCCATTTTGTACTTGAAATTTTCATCGTGTTGTGCGTTAATGTGTTTACATTGAAAGGAGCGCTAAAATTTTCCATTCTAACTCTCTTTAGGTATTTAAATGTGAAATTCAAATCGGATGATTAAAATATGTAATATGAAGTGTATAATTAATTTTAGGTTTTGTTATTCCTGATACTATTTCAATGCATACGTTAGTCTCATCAGCAGAAACTAATTGCATTTGCGGTGAATGATGATCAATGTTGGCACACGGAGAGAAACGAATGCACACATTTCATCGTTATGGATGAGCTAATTTATTAGAATTATTAATTGCATCCATTACACTGAATATTAAAACTAAATTATTGGAAATCTCCAGCATTTGCTTTCTTTAGAAAACAATTTACCAATTCAAGGTTTTCAGTATGTAGTTGAAATTAGAACTAATGATGAAATAGTTGTATCACATTCCCTTCGTAAACATGTTTCCCAGGACTTGTGCATGAAACTAGTGTTTACATTTACTGCGTATTGACTGCAATGTGTTACTTTGTGACACACACACTTCATTGTACTCATACCGTAAAGAAGTTATCGCAATGTGAATCAGTTGAAAAGTAGGAAACTAGGAAAACTAATAAAATTGCATTAAAATTTAATTTGTGGAAAACTTCTTTCTTTATTAAAGAATGCAATATAGCCTTCCATTTCCTACTTTCTACCAATATTCTTAAGGAATTTAAAAACACAATGCAAAAATACAAAATATTATACAATGACTATTGTGTGCACAACTAAAATTATTGAAAGTACCAACGTAAATGCTATATATCTGAAAAGCATTGAAAAAAATAAGCAAAGCTGCAAAGGACTAAAACTTTCGTTTCAAACACGGTTGTGAGGTTAATGAACGTGGCTACCACCTGGCATATTCAGAATGATCTCAAGAGTGTAATATATTTGTATATTTCCATTGATAAGTGCTAAAAAGAATAATGTTCTCAACTCCTATGAAAATGCCTGAGCTTTTTAATTTGAAAATGCGCTGCTCCTACAGTCAGCTGTCCACCAACAAGTCATCCGTGCGCCAACAAGACACGTTCCCCACTAGTTTCGTAAATAACTATTTCCAAATATACGAGTTTGTTAGCGGATAAATCCCTTGCAATATAGGAATAGTGCTGACTAGTGGAAACCCGTGCGATTAAGTCGCACCCACTGGTCTGGACATTTATTTACTTTTTCCATCTATTGAGACAGGAAAAGGAATGCAGTTGGTCTGTAGTGTCTCTTCTCCCTTATCTGTCCTGTCATGACCTGCTCTGCTTAGTCCTGCACTGCCCTGCTCTGCCCAAACCCACCCCCCTCCTTGCCCCCGTCGTTGTCCTGTGCCGCCTTGCCTGACCCCGATAGTACCCGCCTTGCCGCCAGGTTGTGTGTGATGTCGACATTTCAAAAAAAAATTTTTTTTCTTATTATTAATATTTATAGTACGACATACATAAAAATATAAACTACGCAGGGGTAGACAGGGGCGAAATATGATGATCGTAGTGCATTTAGCAACATACTATTGAAATTATTAATTTCCGCATTTGTATTAATCTTTACCAAACCATTACCAAACTTGGCGAGGACTCAGCGTCCATCCTGAGGAAGTACCTGTAAAACTGTCGTAAAAATTTTCTTACTCTGTCGTATATGTTCTTCTTTTCGCAGTGTCGATGTCAGTTCCACTTCGTTAAATTTACTTGAATTAGTGGAGGGCAGATTTCTATGATTTATCATACTATTGTCCGTTGCTGCAGGCCATAGCCAAGTGAAATTTCTTGATGTTTGATTAGAATTGGAAGCTATGGAGATGCATATTGTGATGTTGGTGAATATTTGTGCACATTTGGCCGACTTTTCTTGTTGATGCGTATTCGTGTAATTGCAGGAGCATATTGTGCATATTTCATTAAAATAGACATATATCTGTTAAACATTTAATGTTTTCATAGAATCTATTTATTTGTGAACGTTCATTTGAAAGAGCTCGTCACAGCTTGAGTTTTTTTAATGGATGATAAAATTCTTGTAAAAAAGTAGGATATTTCTTTATATATTTTTAAACAAGACAGAAAAATGAAACAAGACGTGCGATTTACTTTTCTAATGTGCATATTTACTTCATTTATTTCTTCCGCAAAGTAAACTAGGTTGTATTATGTTTTGCACAAAATGATATCTACTCTTTCCAAGCATGCTTCTCCTGAATTTTATCAAGAAAGTTTTACACAGGAAATGAAATATCGTTAATTTTAATTGCATATTAAAGTGCTTGTTTTAGAATTTATAGGTCATAAATGCATATTTTTAAAAGTGTATTTCAAGATTTTTAACGCATAAAAGGCCTCTCCCTATTAATTCGTGTCGTTGCATACTATGTATGCCTGCAGGGGAGGGCGTAGTAAACCCGCGAAGTAAAATAGGTTGTATTATGTTTTGCACAAAATGATATCTGGTCTTTCCAAGCATGCTTCTCCTGAATTTTATCAAGAAAGTTTTACACAGGAAATGAAATATCGTTAATTTTAATTGCATATTAAAATGCTTATTTTAGAATGTTTAGGTCATAAATGCATATTTTATATTTTTTAGCTCATAAATTCATATTTGAGAATTTTTAGATCATAAATGGATATTTTAGAATTTTTAGCTCATAAATGCATTTTTATATTTTTTGGTCATAAATGCATATTTTTGATTTTTAGGTCATAAATGAATATTTTAGACTTTTTAGGTCATAAATGCATTTTTTAGAATTTTTAGGTCGTAATGCATATTTTCGACATTTTAGGTCGTAAGTGCATGTTTTAGAATTTTTAGGTCGTAATGCATATTTTTGAATTTTTAGGTCATAAATGCATATTTTAGACTTTTTAGGTCATAAATGCATATTTTAGACTTTTTAGGCCATAAATGCATATTTTAGAATTTTTAGGTCGTAATGCATATTTTAAAACGCGTATTTCAAGCGCTCTCCCTATTGATTGGTGCGTGTGTGTGTGTGTGTGCGTGCAGGGGAGGGCGTGGTGCAGCTGGAGGTGCCGGCCGAGGCGTCGGGCGCGTGCATCCTGCAGGCGCTGGTCAACTGCAGCGGCCAGGGCGGCGGCGTCGAGGACGAGTGCTCGCTGCAGGCCAGCGCGCAGCTGCGCGTGCTGAGCGCCGTGCGCGAGGTGCTCGTGCGCCCCTCCAGGCGCCTCTACCGCCCCGGCGACACCGGTGAGCACATCTTCATTGTTATTTTCCCACTACATCACCACTAAAGATGTTATGAGGCGGCTGAATATGAAATCTACTCTAGGTTGCAACCAGCTACGTAAGGAGCAGATCTAGGGACTGTCGGTGCTTGTAAAAGCATACTTTGCGCAAAATGTACAATACAATACTTTGCGCAAAATGTAGGCTGTTCCAAATAAAGCGATTTCTTGCACTTCCCGGTCTTTTGAATTACCAGGGAGTTTAGACAAGTTCTTACTCAAATTTTGCGGAACAAATCCCAGAGCTCCGATAACTATCGGGACGACCTGTGCTTTTACGCCCCACATTCGGCTGATCTCGATTTCCAAACTCTTGTATTTAAGACGTTTCTCTGTCTCCTTGGTAACGACGTTTTGATTGCAAGGTACAGCAACATCGACAAGTAAACACGACTTTTTCGCCAAATCCCGGATGACTATATCCGGTTTGTTTGCCGCTATCGTGCGATCAGTTTGAATTTGTTGGTCAGCTTCCGCTCCGTGCCAGGCTTTGTACACGAGTAACACTCATTCGTGTGGTCTCTCGGCTCCCTCCAAACCATAGGAATTGCAAACGGCATGCACGATTTCTTTCTCTTCGTCCATAACCTCAGTCTCTCAACACGATACCGGCAATACCCATGCCACGTCCTGGTCTCCAAGTTTAACTTCAAAATAAGCATAATAAGCTTTCTTCACAAAACCTGTTATGCCCGTTCGTTGCTTGAGCACTGTGAACTTTCCACAAATGTAACAGGAAATATCTTGACTGTCCACCGAGGGCTAGGGCGGACGTCATTGCAACTATTTTTTGTGAGAATATGAGGAAGGGTGAAAATTTTCAAATACACACATCAAAGGACAACGTATTAAATGTTTGGGTGTTGATATAAGTCCAAGCACTTACTTGTATATTTATCAACACACACAAATTGATTTTATCGTGTTTATTAAGGTATTTGAAATGGCCGTACTCGTTTCATGTTCTAACGCGTTTTAGAGAAGACTTCTCTACGGTAGATATGACATATTGCGGTTACCACGAGACGTGCACCAACAAAGCTATGCACGCCGCCGGCTCCGTGGCCGAGATCGCCGAGGCAGTAGTGCCGTAGTGATCTCGGACCGAAGGGTCGCGGGTTCGAGTCCCGCCTCGGGCATGGTTATATTTTTGTTCGTCCTTTCACCCCCTATCATCACCGTATAGTTTCATCCTCATAACGTTAAGATCCAATAGTGGTCGCTAATGACCTAGAAGTTGATGCGACCTTAAAGAACAAAAAAGCTAAGTCCGCTCTCCGCTCAAAGGAGAGTTGTCTTTGTAAGCCGACATCTCGGTAAAAATTCAAATGCAATGGAGCACTTTCGATTTTGATGAAAAATGCAAATGTTTCATTGTGTTACTCCACCGATTCTCATAATGGACGTACCGACTGGATTTTCAGACTCAGTGTGTCACTGCTCACGACATATCTAAGTCAGGCAACAGCAAGACTCCAAGGAGAAGAATGCCTGCCATAAGATATTCACGAAATGCGTTATGCTACAGCAACTTTTTACTTTCTCCCATATTGATTTCGCAGTAGAGAAAAAGTATTGTAATTCCGCTGGGAAAGAAAAGCGAATTTTCGATAGAAAAACGCTTATTCCCCGGCCGTGATAGCAGAAAAATAGATAAATCTTGTTTCTACATGTAATAAATTGCTTTCTCTAACTCGTTGTGTAGTCAGAATCCACGTTTTGTGAGTCCTTGAAACTGAAAAATTGGATTACAGCGAAACATCTGTCGTTCATCTGTCTGTGAACAATATTAACAGCTAAACTTTGTACTCGTAGGATTTTCAGCAAAATTAATATTCCCTGATCGATGTATCTGATAGTCTCGGTCCCTTGAATTTGAGACGAATAAACCAATACATTGATTTTTATGGGTACTTTTGATGAAGCCATAACATTTTCAACATGTCCCAAAAGTAACTCAGTTTCTTTTCTTTTTTAATTTTTTCGTCAGAGAAAAAGACACCTAAATAAATGCTGCAGGTCACATTTTCTTTACGCGCATTGAAGTTTTGAAAATTGCAAAATTTCTATATTTTCGGCGTCTTCCTAGCTGTATCCTTTTGTTTTTTCAAACATTACACCAGTGCATTTTTAATAAATATCTCTTTCATCGTTAATATGTACATTATATTAAAATATTTTGAAAATGTCCCAGGTTCTTCATGTAAAGTACTCCCAAAATTTGAAGAATGTTTTTTGAAAATCGCAGAGCTTGGGTTCGAATGGGAAATATTCAATCTGGACATCCTACGAATAGTTTAGATGGTTGTGTTGCTCACAGACGGACGAACGAACGGACGTTTTGGGAAAAAAACGCTTTCTATGTATCAGGGACTCCAAAACATGAATTTCCGTTGATATCTCGAAATTGATTTCCCGCGGCCTTACATAACTTCCTCTACATACTATGCATCGTACGTTACTCCGTATCGTACGTACTCCTTTGTCGTACGTGGGTAGCAATTTTTTTTTTGAGTCCGTTTCTACTCGTTGCTTTGTATTCCGTTTGCTCAATTCCATCTCCATTTTTACAAAGAATTAAATTTCCTAAACCTTGTAGACTGGAGATGCTTCATTTGTTGTTTATCCCTGCGGTGGGCGCGTCCCATCATTTCCCACCACCTGCGGCACTCCGTGTCGCATTTATCATCTTCGATTTTCGCATCAATACTTATTACTTTTGTTACGGCATGTGAAGGAAATTTTCTTTATTTATGTTTTTATACAATTTTTTTCATAATAACAAAATAGCAAACGAAATAACAATATTAATAAGAGTCGAACCCATCACTCGCTCCCTCCGTGTCTTGGTACGTGTTACATGAGGGGGAATAAATACGGTGCAAACGTGCCTTCTATCGTTTCTTTCGAAACAACGCATCTAAATTTGAATTAGTAGTTAGTACTCCAAAACATGTGTCATAAAGCTCAATAACAAAACTGCAGTAAGAATTCTAATTGATAAAATACACAAATATTTTACGTGTACGACAAGGCGCGTTCGGTACGGAGTGCCGTAACCGTTGCAGAGTTCGATTTGCTAATGAATAACGGTCGATCGGCAGTGTCCAAAATCGTGATTTGAGTGTCATCCGGTTGACGATATATTGAATGAAGAATAACTATGAGCTCAATAGTGTGACACCAATTATTTACAAGAAATCAACAAAAATGTAAGAATGCGGCACTGGGTGCCGCTACGCGCCCGCCGGAGGGTTATGTGGAAGAATATTTTTCGGCCTCCATTTTAGCGACCGCGCTTGAGTTACCTGTAGAGGCCGAGCGGCACGCAGCCCATCCAGGCGGCGGCGCTCGCCCGCAGCTGCGGTCAGCTGGCGCACGTCCAAAGGTGTTGATGTCTTCCGCTTCGATCCAGCGCGCGCTCCGCCCCTCGCTCATGCATATGCGAGCCCACCACAGGGCGGGGGGGGAGGGGGCGTCGCTTTGTGGGGGACACATGTTCGCCCCCTCTGATGCGCCGCCCGTACCTACGCCACGTGCCGCCCTCCCCCCCCCCGACGCCTTTGCTGGCGACAATCTGCACGCTCAGCACCTGCCATCTCATTCACGCGACATCTGCATTCTTCCTAGCGCTGCAACGCAGGATTGTTTTTAAAAAAAATTCCTCTCGTGTCGTCCTATCCGTTGTAATTTAATTATGCGTTATTTTCTCTCTGTAATTTTTAGGTCTTATTTTTTCGCGAGCGCCTTTTTACAAAATGAAGGTACGACTTAAATTTCCTCTGTAATTTGTAAAAGCTGAGCCACCGTCATTCTCCAAAAATGTATTCGCAGCTACTCACAGCGCAATGTTGATTAATTCTTTCGTACACACATCTAAACCCTTCTGATAATTAAATAATTCCACAATAACTGCATGCTGTTTTTTTAAAAGGTTCATTAATTTATATGCTCTAATTGTGTTTGCTTTAATCTTTACTTCCGGTCTTAGCCCAGAAATTCTTGTCTAGCACAAAAATATTGTGTTCTGCGTAGCAAATTGTTCATAAAAATGTATGTCTCGCATGTGTGACATTAGATAACGCTAGTGTAAATTCTATTGCATTTTCATTTTACACAGCAATTGTTCTCAAATGCAAAAACCCAGAAACAAAAGCATGGTGGAAGGTAGACGCCGGTGCTATTAATACGGACACTAGCTATCGTAACCCCGCTGTTCGGGGCCACATGTGTGTGCATTAACAACATACAGGTTGCGTGTACTTTCGGTATGTGAACGAACGCAGAATTTGAACCGGTGAATAGTATTATCTTCGTGCTATTGCAGTTCACCGTCATGCCTGAGTAGTCCTGATATCATCATCAGACTTCACTCTCAATAGTTGTCGGTGCCACCAACAATTAATAAAGAAAGCGCTATCAAAAACTTTCCAATGAAATGTAGCTCATCTATGTAAATTACCAATCGCTCGAGAAATATTTGGCACTAAGAGAGAGGAACATTCCCAAAATTTCTCTCCTCTATATTCGTTGTTCAGATCATGAACTGAACGTGATGGTTTATTTTTTGTCATACAATAAAAAAATTGTAGAACAATTACAAATTGTAATATTGAGCAAATTAATGCTATATAGAAAACGTATACCATTAAACGTTCTTCAAACTGAATGTAAAATCCCATATTTACAATACATAATGATGTAATTTGTACTGCCCGGAAGCTCCTGTTTCAAAACAATACTTCACATTCTATGTTGAATTTCATGAATAAAGACATATCCAGTTCTTTCGAAAAATATCATCTTTGAAAACATTCAGTTAAAATGTTATTTCTGGGCGCTAAATTTGCTTAGTCACTGCAGGTACCTGCGCGGCAATTGCCAACGGGGAAAGGCATGTTGTTTCTCCATGTTTTCGATGTATGTAACAGTCGAGTGAGGAAAACATCGCTTCTCGCAAACTAGATTTCTTTAATAGCATCGAGTATTTTATATGTACTGGTCATTATAGTAATTAACAAACGGGTGGATAAAGAGGGTATAATTGCACAAGTGGCATGTTCAAGAAAACGAGTGACGATAGGAGCGAGTGCATTTATACCTCTTTATCTTCATGTTACATTAAATAATTTTTGTTTCCATTTAAGAATAATTTAAATTTTGAAAAATGCGAGCATATAGACCATTTGAGACACCCATATGATGATGTCGTATGACTTCTGAAAAAGATATATTTTAGTGGGCCTTGCTTTGTGTACTATGATCACCATAGTGCCTTAGAGGATAAAAAATGTTTAAAAATGGAAGATATTGAACGTATTCCGGATAAAATATGAGAAGAAGCTGACAAAGTCATAAAAACATTTCTCTCCATGAAAAGTAAAGACAGATATAAGAGAGAATACACCATATGTAAGTGTCGAAAAAAAACAAAACAAAAAAAAGATGCACATCTAACTCAGAATTCTTGCTGGCGTACTTTTTTGAACGGAAAATACAACTGACGTTTATATTTTTTACATTTGTAACATGCTAAGACCAAATGTTTTACATGTAAAACATTTAATTTATTCGGGTCAAATATTTTATGTTGTTGGATTAGTCAGCTAGTGTCAAAGCAACGTTTACCTCACAAACTTTTGTTTTATTCATTCATTGTTTGTATGCAGTTGATGTAGGTTCGTAATATGTGATGTACATTTTTGTTCGTGTTTCATGGCCGACGGGAAATACCTTTGTCACGTCCCTGCTATAATAATTAAACGATTGATCCTTTTTTCTGATTTGTAGTTGTGGAGTTTTCATTGCACGCGTGCAAGTGATAGTTAACGATTTTTCGTTGTATTAATAAGTATATTTTGTTCACTAAACGAAAACAATGTATTAAATCTACTCAAATTGCATTTTATTGCAAATTATAACCACAATATATTATGTTCAGCCGCAAAACAATGATTGCTGAACATGAACCAAGCTTTTTCGAAATTAACAACACCACTAAATTCTCGAATTATTTTTAGCATATTTTACGAGTGAACTAATGTTTTGTGCTTTAGATAGCCACATACGATAAATTATAGTTCCAGTCAGATTGTAGTTTTAATATCATGATACATGATAATTGTGTTTTGGAGCTAAAATTCTCCTTCATTAAAATATTGAGTTTATTGATTAAATCTCTGGGCGCGCAGTTCGAATCGATGTTTCCGCAAGTTTCATTTTGGGCTCTAGTTAACAATGACCTGCTTGGATAACCGGATAAATGATTGTACACGAATTAGCATGTAGATTTTCTTCCTCTCAGATGGGGTAATTGCTCCTTCATGAAGATTACCTCGCGACCAAATGAAAATATTTGAAGGAAAAATGGCCAGAATGCACAATCAACTGCTAGAACTCTACGCCGGGTACCCCAGGCCATTTGTTCTGATTTAAATGTCAAAAATTTATCGAAACGTTATATACCGATGCAAATGAACAATGTTATAATGCAACAACAAATAACACACTTGATTCCTTAATAGTGACAACTAAAGTAAGTAAAAGCTCAAATTTAGACTTAAATGAAAGTGAAAACTGTAATTGAGGTAATGTAAAAATCCCACCAATTAATGTTTTCAAAACTTGAGACATTATTTATATTTTTCTTTTGTAACGGAAGTCGAAAACATAGCCAACAATGATTTTTCTTCCAAAGTTTCTCAGAATAACATTTCAATATTGTTCACTACATTTGAAATTTTCAAAAATATCGTCGGTTCTCTGATTCTAAAAATTAACAGTATTTTACATATAGAGCCCTAAAAAATCTATTTCGGTCCTTCAGTATGGTGCTACTGTCACTTACATCAATACATAAATCAAGATAGAACGAAAAAGTCAATCTCACTGAATTAATACTAGCTATAAACTCTTTGGAGAAAAAGAGAACAATTAGGAATTTGTTCAGTTGAACTTACAATGATCAAGGTTGAGAAATACTTCAATTAAACATTATTTAATAGTATAGTTAAAGTTAAATTTAGACGCAAAATCAAGTTCCCAATTTAATGTAAAAACTGCCACAAAATAAACGTACTCACACAGGGATACGCTACAGAGAAAAATGAACACCGGGTTGATTACTAAAAGTAACTTAATCGGTTCCCTTGTTGAAAGTAACATACACGATTAAATCCCTACAGCGACTGCGCAGACCAGTACTCAGTCGGTTGGCGCCATGACCGGGGTGTGTGGGGGGGGGGCAGGAGGCGGCGGCGGCCAAAGCAAATAGGCCAGCGGTGGTCGCTCGGGATGGCTCAGCGTCGATTCCCGCCTTGGCCAACTCGAGGGCACCCGTAGAGTGGGGCGCCGGCGATCCCTCGCTCGCTCGCGAAGAGCGGGAAACGAGCGACCACTGCTGTGGCCGTATTCCGTGTTTATATACCGCCGAGCAAGTCCTTCTCTGCGTCAGCGGGGGCGGCGTTGCCCCAGTTCGGTGCTGGAGTGGCGAGCGGTCAGTTTGACCGCCAGGAAACGATACCCGCGCGATCCGGGCGGAGGGCGAGCAGGCGAGGGACGCAAGGCGGCCTGGCTTCAATGTGCAGATAATCATTACTGCACGAAGAGAAATAAACCAAAAAGTCAAACTCCTAAATGTATAAATTATCACAAAAAAACACAGAAATTTATGAAAAATGTGCTTATACTAAAACCAAAAATAAAAACCCTAATGATTCTCCAAATGTCTCCTCGACATATAAACCTATTCAATCTAATTTCAATCCAAGTAAAATTTTCCAAGTGCTGGTATTCAAATCTTCAAAACAAAAGTACAAGAAACTTTCAAAATTATCTGCTGTATCGTTAGAGTATCAAAATGGCCTCAGGAATAGCAATACAATGTCACCACTTCAACCACAAAATTACAATTCCATAATTGCAATTTTAACATAAAAATAATTAACATGTTAGTTCCATAATACAAAATTAATACCACAAATAATACCAACAATATTAAATAATGGGCAATAATTCTAAAATTACATTAGTTATGAGGAGTGTCAATGGATTATTCAGACAACTTCCAGAATTAAAGTATTTTCATGACCGAATGTAGACATTGCTTGTGTAACAGAAACACATCTTAACAATAATTTTAAGATTTATATATCATTTTTCTTATATGTCATGTTTAATATGTAATGTTCCTATACGTAATTAACGTTGCTTTATTGTATTCGTACAAATTTAAAAAATCGCTCCCAGTGTCTCTCGTTTCAAACATGTACTTGTACAATAAAAATTAACAATATAAAACAGTCGTGTAATATACAATTTGCGTTTAAACGACTGTTTCCCGTTCAAAAATCTTTCATAAAAGGGCATTTTATGGCACGCCCCGTCCTCTCTACCCGCCCTGATCGGCTGTCCTCCCCGGCCGTTTCCTCCGGCCGTCCTCACCGCCCCGTTCTCTCCACCCGTCCTCTTCCCGACCGCCTCTACTGCCTCTTCCTCACTTGCCGTCTCCCGTCCTCATCATCCGTCCTCACCGTCCGTCCTCGCTGCCGGGTAACTCCGCCCGGTCCCGCCACCCGGCCTCACTGCCCTTCCTGCCCACACCCCTCGCGCCAGATCATAATGCCAACATTTTATATCGCCAATGGCAAAACCGCTTTTGAAAATTGTTTCTGGAATTAATTGTTTGATTTATAAATTGATAATGCTGTTACACAAAAATAATGTTTACGGTCCGTGAAATCATTTTGACTGACACTCGCAGAAAACGCGCAGGTGAGAATGCCCCTGAGCCATAACCTGCTGCCGTGTTGATCCGCCGCCAGCGCTGCGGCCCCTGTCCTGTGCTAAGGCTCGAGCGCAGACCGCAAGCACGAAGCCCCGAGGCCCATCTGCGCGAGCAAACAGCGCTCCGCCCTCGACACGCGTCTCAATCAGCGCCCCTCCCCCGCCCCGCCCCCGCGCCACCTGCCTCGGGGCGATGCAAAATTAATGCGGGCGGCTCATCCGCGCGCGGGCGGGGGGGGGCGGCGCAGGCACACACAGAGCGCTCCCACGGCGCGCCACGCAGCGGCCCGACCCATGCAGCCCCTCGCCCGCCCCGCCGCCCCCTCCTCGCCTACCTACCTCCCTTGCCACTCCCCACCCGTCCCCTCCTTCCCCCGACGCTCCCACGGCGCGCGCCACGCGGCGGCCCGACCCATGCAGCCCACGCCCGCCCCGCCGGCCCCGCCTCGCCTACCTACCTCCCTTGCCACTCCCCACCCCTCCCCTCCTTCCCCCGACGCTCCCACGGCGCGCGCCACGCGGCGACCCATACAGTCCCACACTTCCGCCCCGCCACCCCTCCTCTCCCCGCCACCCCCTCATCACTCCCCGCCCCCTTCGTCTCCCCGCCGCCCCCTCCTCGCCCCGCCAACTCTCTCACCACTCCCCGTCTCTTCCCTCCTTCCCCCGGCGCTCGCCACGCGTCGACCCAACCCAAAGTGCCCCGCCCCACCAGTCACTCCTCGCCCCGCTCCCCGTCCCCGTCCCTCCCCTCTTCACCATCTCCCCTCCCCAAACGCTCTCTGGGCGCGCGCCACGTGGCGACCCATACAGTCCCACACTTCCGCCTCGCCACCCCTCCTCTCCCCGCCACCCCTCCTCTCCCCCGCCACCCCCCTTCCTCTCCCCGCCACCCCCTTCGTCTCCCCACCACCGCCTTCCTCTCCCCACCACCCTCTCCTCGCCCAGCCATCTCCCTCACCATTCCCCGTCTCTTCCCTCCTTCCCCAACACTCCCCCGGTGTCCGTCACGCGTCGACTCCACTCAAAGCGCCCCATCTGCCCGCCCCGCCAACACCCTCGCCCATCCCCTCCTCGCCCCTCGCCACTCCTCCCCTCCCACCAGAGCCGTCGTTCGGCAATTGCCTCGCCACGGCTCAACCCACAGCGCCCCACCCGCTCCGCCATCACCCTTGCCACCCCTCGTTCCGCCCCTCTCCATTCGCCCCGTCAACCTCCTCCTCACCCCCCTCCCTCCGCTCCTCCCTGTCTCTATTCTCACACCCTGAGCGTTCCCCCTGCGCCGGCCACGCGTCGACTCTTACCACATGCGCCCCCAACGCCCTGCCAACCCCCTCTCCCCACCACCACCACCCTCGCCCCGCCTCACCCGCCCCGAGCGCCCTTCACGCGCGGACTGCAAACACAGCGCCCCTCCCGCCTCGCCAACCCCTCGCCCCAGTCACCGTCCCTCCCCCAACCCCCTGGTCGCCCTCCACAAGCCTCCACCCGCCCGGCCAGCCACCACCCTTGCTTCTCCCCGGTCCATCCCTCTCCACCCGTCTCGCCAACCCCCTCGCCCGTCTCCTCCTCGCCTCGCAACCACCTCCTCCTTCCCGTTCCCTCCCTCCTCCGCCTTCCCATCAGACTGAATCACCCCTTTTCGTCCCGCCTTCATCCCTCGCCCTGCCACAGCCACCACCTGCCCGCCCCTTCCCCATTCCTCTCCCCCGCAAACCCTTCACGGTGAACCAACCCTCCTGCTACCCCCACCACCCTCGGCACGGTAGAGTAACCACCCGCCCTTCCCTCTCCGACCCGCCCCTTTCCATCCTCCCCGTCACCACTCTCCACCCTCTGTCCGCTACAAGCCACCCTATCCCTGCCCCGCCCCTTTCCACCAAGCGCCTACTCGACCTTTCGCTGCCCGCCCGCCCCGCCACTACCACGCCGCCCCCACCCCTAACTGCCCTCTTCAGGCTTTTCCCTCTGCGCCACCACCTCTTACCGGTCACCACCTCGCTGCGACGCCACCTACCGCCGATCAAAGCGAAAATTAGGAGTTTGCTGAGAAAATCTTGTTAATTTCCTAAGTAATATCCTCAGAAAGAGTAATATCCTAAGAAATAGGCCACGGACCGAGCGCGATCTTTCCTTTCTCTTGTTTGTCCTTTCCTCCCCCCTTACTAACAGTTACACACACTACACTACCACACATCTCGGGAGACCAGTAGGGAGCTCAGGGATTGTCCCGGCTTGGAAGGGCCCCGCTGGTGGGAGATACCTGGTAGGGGAAAACCCCGCAAGCCTACACGTAGGTCGACATCGGATCTCGCCCTCCATTACTGAAATATTATCGCCGTCTTCCGTGACATGCACTACACTTATCGGATTAATGACCGTAGCTGTTGACGCGCTCGACGACATCAATCAATCAATCGACAAAAAAACTCGTGTTGTTGGCCCCTGATAACGAAAAAGTGGATAAATCATGTTCGAATATGTAGTAAGCTGCTTCCTCCTTACTCGGATTTCTTTAGACTAGATAACGAAAAATTACTTATCAGCGAAATGTCTGACTGGCTTTCTCTCCTCACTGTGTACTAGCACCTAAGCGCTCCACACGATTTTCTCCAAAACTGATATTTCTCTGCCGATCTAGTCAAACTCAATGTCCTGCGATTTCGAAAATATTTTGATTTTGAAGTACATCACATGAAACCTGAATTTTTTTTTCAATTTTGTTTTACTTATTTTCCCCTCGGATACAGCAAAAGAGGCTTAAAAATGTCGCAGGACGTACTTTGTTGGTAGGTTCTGAATTTTCGAAATTGTAAGAGCTCAAATATATTTTGGTGACTTCATACAACTACAGCATTGAAGACAGATTGTTTTCTTAATGAAATATATTCTTCAAAGAGAGCTCTGTAAACACTATATTTTTTCAAAATTGCAAACAAGTACATTGGAAAACTACACTATTCACGATAGTGATCTTTCTGCTTAATATAACTAGTTCTAAACAATGCATTTTTGAAAAGTCGTTTAGTTTTTGTATAAATTTTGCTTGACGTAAGGCAGTTTTAAAAAATACTTTCTCAAGACGGTTAAAATTATTTCTTTGATTATTTCCGAAAATAGGAAAGTACGTTTATACAAATGGCACGGAACCTATTTTCTGTCAACTCTTGGTATTTTCGAAAATTTCAAAAAATGAGCAGGGAAAAGCTACAACAATGATAGAGATGTTTATTTTATGATATCAGTTCTTCAAAATTAGATCTGCAGATTATGTACTACATTTCTTTAAAATTATGAGTAGTTTCGCGTAATTTTTGTTAATATTCAATTTCGAATTTCCAGAGCTTCTATTGCTAAGAAGAGAGTCTCATGAGTAAGACCGTATTTTATGTTCTTATATATTTTTGTCTTGCTAGTTGCCGTTCACAAAGTTGTGATCTTGTCAAATCGTCACCTTCCTATCGTAATAGATAGGAAGTTTTTTCGTTACATATTTTTACATTTTTAGTACTACATTATAAATTTTACATATTTTGCTATTTCACATTTTTATTCTATCAATTTTCGTCAATTTTACTGTATGTTTTTTTACGAAAAGAAGTATTTGCAAAATAAACAGCATTTTCCCCATCTTTATTGGTGAAAATGTATGAAAAGTATCATTGATGTCGCATTTTGTGACCTTTAATCCTAAATTCTGAAAAAAATTGGCGATCGCCGTCGTGTAACACAGCGATGAGAATGTTGCATGCTCCAGACATTGCTGGTCGTAGATATCGTTATCTTTTGTACTATGGCTTCTATTGCGTCTAGTCTGGCTGCTAAACTACGGTTCTGATTAACGATAGATGAAGTTTTTACTACTGTCGGGAAAATAGTATGGTGCAAAGTGTGCATCATCTTGTGCTCTCCAAATGTTTTTTTAAAATATTTGTATTAATTTTAAAATGTATTTAGGACATTTTATAAATGTAATTTTGTTATATGTAAATGTTCTTTAATTTGGGTATTTCAATATTACATTGTATATCGGGTTTTACACATGATTACTGTTTTCATTACATATTTATGCACATATATTGACGTTTAATGCTACATATTTTTCCGGTCTCTACTCATGTGATATGTCGTAATACGAGAATGACCCCTCCGCGACCTGGCGGTTTCGATTTCAGAAAAAAATAATATTTATCGGTATGCAGATAAGCTGCATGTAGGTAACGCTGTATGCAGATTTTGATTTTTGAAATTTGATATTTGGAAAAAAAATCTTACAAACGTTTCTACTGTGTTTCTGATATACGAGTATTTCAGAAATAAAAGTCAACTGATTTATAACCTTTTTTGTGCATTCATAAGGCGATATATTGAATTGCCTTTATCTCTGGATGTTTAATTTATAAACTTCTTTTAGTTTAAAAAGATTTGATCGCTTATTACGAAATCATCATTCAAAAAGTGGTAACAGTTGTGATGTATTCGTGTTTATTTCATTTGTAGGAATAATAGGTAATTGTTTCTATTGTTTCTGTCTGTCGAAATAAGAGCAGATTCGCACCTGAAGTGCTTTGTTTCAATTGGTTTGGAGTTTTCAAATGTAGTGAAGTAGGATAGAATATTATATTATTAGATTACCGTTCCAAATAATATTAGAAAGAATGCGGCGTAGCACATAGTTTCTGTTATTTTGTGTCAGACAGAATATGTCATCTCAAAATATTTCCGCGCAAAAGCTACTCCGTTCTTCCAGTACATTGTCCTCCGATACCCATTTTGCTATGTAGTTTCCTCATCGTAGATATTTATTGTATAGATATAGTATAGAAATACACGAATGCCATTTTCCTTTCTTGAGAAGTTTTATCTCCTTTCAAACATTCATTACATATCAATTTCAGGGTATCTCCAGCACCTAAAGGGACGGTTTTTATTGCATTTGGAGACCCAATAATCCCGGGACTCTGTGCTCTTTAACTCCAACTGATGTCCCCTGTTGTAAGGAGACCCGATTCTCCTGTTTTAAGGATCCGCTAGAGACCCTCCTCTCCCCTTGCGTCGTTAGTTGTCTAGGACTCTCGAAGAAGAGAGGAAGGGAAGCACTCCACCGCTCTTGACTGTCGTCCTCGTGCCGATGGTCCATTGCAGGGGACAGTACTCTTGGGTTGATTGATTGATTCGTGTTTCCGGGCGCGTCAACTACTTAGGTCATTAGTCTCGTAAGTGTAGTGCGTGCTTTTTCATCGGGAGGTGGCGATGATCTTTTCCCCGCTGGATGGCGAGATCGGCACCGACCTATTGTCGACTAGCGGGGTTTTCCCCTCAACCAGATCTACCCCCATCCCTGGCCATTCTTTAGGACGCAAAGGGACATGACTCTTTTAAAACTCAAATCAACTAAAAATATCAAAAGAAAAAAATCAACAAAATAATACTGCTATACTTGAATATGATTTTGAATTAGATAACACGCGTATCTGCTGTTTGGTAATTTATTGAAGGATCCTGTATACGTTTTTGTCCTTACTCTTTCGTGCAAGTAAGGATAAAACTTCATTCTCTGAATCTAAAGGAACGCAGTAAAATGTCCATTGTTTTTAAATTTATAGTTAAGTTCAAAAACTATATTACATCAGAAAACGAAAAGTAAAGATATACTCAGGCGCTGGGCTGATGTGTCCGGGCGCATCGACGGCAATGAATATTACTCTCGCTACGTCAATGAGTGTAGGAGCCACGGTGGATCAGTGGTAGGGCACTGAAGGGACCTGAAGAACCCAAGTTCGAATCCCGGCGTAGGCTGCGATTTTTATCTGGTGCTTTTCCTTCAAGGCGGCTCTGAGGTCTACTCAGCCTCCTTTCCAAGTGAGTCCCAGGATCTTTCCTGGGGGTAAAGGCGGCCGGAGCGTTGTGCTCGCCACACAACCTCCTCCTCGTGCCGACGGCGACGAAAAGGTGGAGCCCTGCCTTCACCTTCCCGTAAGGCCACATCGGCCTGTGGGCAATGCACAGGGGATACCTTTTTTTTTACATTTACATTAGTGAGTGTAAGTGTGCGTATGAATGGGGGGTGGAGAGGACAAGGGTGAGGAAGGAAACTTTGAGCGAGTTCCTCCAGAGAGCGGCTGAATTTGACCGCTGATTGACGTAAGTTCTTTTTATTGATTAATGTTGGTTGTACGTAGTTCAGTTTAACCTTCCAGCGGGCGCGCTGTCGTAAATTTTACGACAAAAGCATATTTTTTTGTTTTGCTGTCAACGCTTTGTTGTCAAAGACTTCTACGTTCTTGGTATTCTTGCAGGTATCTTTAGTGTTGTATTCCTGCAGCCACTGTTTAGTTTGCACGATATATTCAGTTTTTGTAACGCTCTATTCGGGATGAGTGCGTAGTGACGTAAACTTTACGCTGCGCGCCGGCTGTTGTGCTAAAATATTGTATAATAATTTGGCCTAATCGAAATTTTCTGTAAAATGTCCAGATAAAGAATTCATATGAACTGAAATCAGAATATTCTTCAAGAGCTATCTGATCGGAGGAAGATCATGAATTGGATACGGACAGTGACAGTAAACGAATGTTGAAAATATAGACGAGCATCAGAACGATACTGGATCTTTTTAATACTGAATACGAACGTTTATCGACCGATGTTTTTTGATAGTAAATATCATTCTTAGATATTATAATGCGACATAAAATTCCATTGTTCTACAATTTCTTTGATTTTTTCAAGTCATTGAATGTCGTAAAATTGACGACACGCGCCTGCAGGTGTGAACATTTTGCGCGCGCCCGCTGGAAAGTTAAGTAACAACAGACTTTACATATGTTTGAAAGTCTTACGTGCTAACTTATATTTATTATCTGTAATGCGCACTAGCATGCAAATTTGTGTTGCTATTTCTGTTTAACACTGTGATTTTCTCACATTTGTCTTTGCGTATTCACAAATTGATTTAATACGATTTTTGAACTTGTCTTTGTGATATCGTTTGCATAGGAACGCCCTGACTTATATTTAAAACTTACTTCTAACACTTAAATCTAACATAAGGTTGAGGATGTCGAATTGGGTCCTCTATTCGGGTTCGAATTCGGAGAAGGTTTTTAGTAATGTTCTTTTTTTTATTTTTGGCGACGTAGGTATTGTCGAACTGGTCCACCACCGTTGACACTTCAACTCTAAGACCTCCCGGCCAAAGAAACTGGAGAGTCAGCGGCAATGTTGGTTTGAGGTAACTTACCCGGTGTATATGCAGACGACGTATTCGTCAAAATCACTCTCTGAAGAATCTTCATTCTGGCACTGGAATGATTCATCTAACTCCTGGTAAACCAGCGAACCCGTTTTTGTTGGTATTTTAAAGAACCTGAATTTTTACTATAACCCATGTGGTAATTTATTACCAAAGTGGAATTATCATTGGTAATACCACGAGTGCTTTGGAAATTGTCGATAAATCCCCGACTCACAAAGCAAGGAGGACTATTTCATGAATGGAATTTTGTTCAACAGAATCCCAAAATGCAACAAATATTGAAAATACTCAAAGTTATTTTAAAATCAAAGTTGTTATGATAAAGAAAATACGCGGGGTATTGGATGACCTAGCGATCGAAGTGTACTGCCTCCTAAGGCAGGAAAGTCACGGATTATGATTGGTCAGTATGGAGAAACGATAAGAAAAACCGAAAAAAAAACTATAAACTTACATATCGCCCTGATTGGGCATTTTGTCTGTATAGTTAAACACTATTGCTTTTAATTTCATTGGTGGAATAGTCATCCTCATGTACAACTTGACTGATAACTTCGTTCTGAAGTACCGAAAAAGATTAGTGGTATGATCGATTATGAACATTTAAACTCAGCTTATATCTCAGAGTAAACAATATATGTATAGATAGATATAGTTTATTTAGCCTTCTCGGCTATTTTTACATAAAATACATATTTACATACATTGCTTACATCTGTAAGTATACTCTATTAACTATTTACAAAATGAATTTTCTACTTTTACGTGTTTTATAATTTTTCTTTTAAATTCTTTAATTTGTGTACAATTTTTTTCTAACGGTAATTTATTATATAATTCAATTCCTTTGTCAAATAGTCTATTTTTGCCTGTTCAGTTTTACTAAAATTAATTATTAAATGTTGTGCTTGTCTTGTTTCCCTTGTTGTTTTATCTTTCACTCTTTGGATTTTGCTCAGTAAATCTCCTGTTATATGGTTTTTAACTAGTTTAGAAATAAAAATTAGAGTATTGTACTGAATTCTCTCTTTTATTGATATAAATTTCAGAGTGTCTATTATGTCTACCACTGGAGGTCTGTATTGCATTGAATTATTACCCTCATGGCTCTATTTTGTTGTATCTGAAGTTTTTTAATTTCACTTTTTTGTGCTCCAACTAGTATTGTTTCACAGTAATCAAAATGTGGTGCAATTATGGATTTATATATCAAACATCTTGTATAGCCATTTGTATATAGTCCAATTTGGTTTAGAACTGTTGTTTTACTTTCAAAACTATTTTTGTTAGCTATATTTGTCACGATTTCTCGCTTACACACCTCTCCTTAACCAATATTTTTAGTGATTTACTTAATTTGACGTCTGTAATGAAAGCCAGAGCTTCATCTGGAGCGTGGCAGTTAACTTTTTGTCTCTGCAAAGGCAGTGTTGAAAATTTCACGTTCCCCTTTTGTACCGTGCGCAGTGTTCTTCTGGGTGCTGGCGCTGGACCACTCGCTGCGCGGCGCGCGTGACGTCACGGGCAGCGTGAGCGTGCGCGACCCGTCGGGCGCGCGCGTGGCGCTGTGGGAGGAGGTGGCGCTCGACCAAGGTGAGCCAGCCACCGCCCCTTCACTCCTTACTCGGTGGGAAGCGCTGCTTTGCGAACGGCGAAATCAAGGTGAGCAGGGACTAGCCAACACTTCCCTTTACTCCCTACTCGTTAGAAAGTGTTGCTTTGCCGTACGCGTACGGCAGAGTTGACTGTTACAAGGTGAGTAGGGACCAGTCAACACTTCCCTTCACTCCCTACTCGTTAGAAAGCGTTGCTTTGCCGTACGCGTACGGCAGAGTTGACTGTTGCTAGGTGAGTAGGAACCAGTCAACACTTCCCTTCACCCTCTGTCGATCGGAAGTGTTGCTTTGCCGTACGCATATGGCTCAGTTGACTGTTGCTAGGTGAGTAGGGACCAATCAACACTTCCCTTCACCCTCTGTCGATCGGAAAGTGTTGCTTTGCCGTACGCGTACGGCACAGTTGACTGTTGCTAGGTGAGTAGGGACCAGTCAACACTTCCCTTCACCCTCTGTCGATCGGAAAGTGTTGCTTTGCCGTACGCGTACGGCAGAGTTGACTGTTGCTAGGTGAGTAGGGACCAGTCAACACTTCCCTTCACCCTCTGTCGATCGGAAAGTGTTGCTTTGCCGTACGCATATGGCTCAGTTGACTGTTGCTAGGTGAGTAGGGACCAATCAACACTTCCCTTCACCCTCTGTCGATCGGAAAGTGTTGCTTTGCCGTACGCGTACGGCAGAGTTGACTGTTGCTAGGTGAGTAGGAACCAGTCAACGAAATCTTCACCCTCTGTCGATCGGAAAGTGTTGCTTTGCCGTACGCGTACGGCAGAGTTGACTGTTGCTAGGTGAGTAGGAACCAGTCAACACTTCCCTTCACCCTCTGTCGATCGGAAAGTGTTGCTTTGCCGTACGCGTACGGCAGAGTTGACTGTTGGTAGGTGAGTAGGAACCAGTCAACACTTCCCTTTACCCTCTGTCGATCGGAAAGTGTTGCTTTGCCGTACGCGTACGGCAGAGTTGACTGTTGCTAGGTGAGTAGGGACCAGTCAACACTTCCCTTCACCCTCTGTCGATCGGAAAGTGTTGCTTTGCCGTACGCGTACGGCAAAATTGACTGTATAATTAAATCTAAGTTGGCAAAGATACTAACATTATTTCATCCTTGAATAATGTCACCAACACCTCATCAGTATTCCCTCAAAAACACTGTGCTGTACACGTGCTCCCAAGAAGTGCCCCCACACGACTATATAAAACGACTGAGGAATGCAAAGGAAACAAAACACTGGCGTGACATGAATCGACGTGGCTGCCGCTTGCATCTTGAGAGTGAACCCAGAGTATTTTTTTTTTAGTTTCTGTCATAACGTAAGTTTTCATGAATTCGTACTATAATATAAGCTAAGCAATTCGTACGAATATGTCTTCGGCTTACTCTTTCCAAAATATTTATTTTGGTTCCCCTATTACCTGCTGCCTGAATTAGTTACATAAATTACTATTTTATCCACTTTCGTTTTCTAAAGTTTTTACGAAATTAAGATCAATTTCATAATGAGTTATTATAACATGACTGCTCAAACAGCCTGTGCCCTCCGTAGCTTGGTTAGTAGACGTTTGTAACAAGCGCTCCGCATTTCACTTAATAAAAGTGTGAAACGAACCGTAACAATTTCCTAAATTAGCGTCTGGAGATTGTACAACGTGTTACGCATGCATTACAAGTGTGTCAAGTATTGAATGGCGCGTGCTAATGTTCGTAGTGCATCGACTAAGGCTAAATCATCGCTCCCTGTGTGGGGTCAGGTGGCGGCCACGTAATGGGGGATTTAGAGGGGATGGCAACGCCTAATATATAGGTTCCAATAATATACCATAATACCATACCATGTGTATACTGCGATTTTTGTAGGAAGAGCTCTCAAGATAACTCAAATCCCATCTCGTGATGGAATATGTCACGGCATTTCGCGTCTTTTCTCGGTCTTGCCGGTAGAAGTCGCATGATCGCAAGCACTGCTTCATACGGTCGCGATCGTGCGAAATCTAGCGGAACGACTGTGAATGATACGAAATGCCGTGACATATTCCATCGCGAAGATGGGATTTGAGTTATCTTGAGAGCTCTTCCTACAAAAATCGCAGTATAGGTATTATGCGTCATAATAATACCATTATACAGGTTTAGTCACGTAATTTGAGCACCTCTTACAATTTTCGAACGGTTGAAGTTATTGCAATGCAATTTTCGAGGAAGTGTACGACGGAATTCGGCTAATTGATACACGTATTCATTATATTTATCACTCTATTTTACTAAATATCGAAGTAACCTGGTGTTTTCCAAGTAGAACTACACATCTTTTTTAGTCTATCATGATGTGCGTAAAAAGACGAATCTAATGACACGCATTGTCAAATGTTAGATAAGCATTTTTGAGTAATGAATCGGCTATCAATGTTTGTTTTGTAGTTTAACCCTCCGGCGGGCGCGTCCCATCATTTCCCACCAGCACGGGCGTGCAGCACTCCGTGCCGCATTTATCAGCTTCGATTTTCGCGTCATTAGTTATTACTTTTGTTATTAAATGGGATGGAAATATTATTTATTTTTTATACATTTTATTTCAAAATAACTAACTAAATACCAAACGAAATAACAATATTAATACGAATCTAATCCATCACTCGCTCCCTCCGTGTCTTGGTACGTGCTACATATCGGGGAATGAATACGGTGCAAACGTACCTTCTAACGTTTCTTGGAAACAACGCATTTAAACTTGAATTAGTAGTCATTACTCCAAAATCTGTGTCATAAAGCTCAATAACAAAACACAGTAAGAATTCTAGTGGATAAAACACGCAAATATTATACTTACATGAAAAAGTGCGTGCGGTACGCAGTGCCGCAACCGTTGCAGAGTTCGAATTACTAATGAATAACGGTCAATCGGCAGTCTAAAATCGTGGTTGAGTGTCATCTGGTTGAAAATATAATGAACGAAGAATAACTATGAGCTCATATGTGTGACTCCAGTTATTTACATGAAATCAAAAAAATGTAAGAATTGAGTGCCGCTACGCGCCCGCCGGAGGGTTAAGATTTCTAAGCGCAAGATTAAGCGCAGAATTCTGCATAGTAAGAATGAAGCATACAAGTTCTACATTATTTTCCTGTGATTTTTGAATCACAGCAAACCTCCATGCATCACAGGGTTCTACATTAGATTCCCGTGAAATTTGAAAAGCATATCAAAATGTCCCAAATTTCGCTTTTTTGGTTATTATAAGCTTCTTTGAGTTTTGAGAAAGTGGTTGCGAGTGCGGCAGAAGCTCGTGAAGTAACGAGCCATCGCGCCGTGAGACCTGGAGAGAGGCCCACAAGCGAAACATCAATGAAGCAACAACGCACGCAATTGACCAGCAGCAAACTAGCCGTGGCGCTCTGCCAGTCCCCGGCGTATGTAAATTGGGAACTAGAAGGGAAACACGTTAAACCCATGTATAAATTGGGAACTGACCCATGGAAGGGCGTATGTAAATTGGGGACCGAGTATCTCATTCCCTTCCAGGGAAAAGTGGAAGATGACACTTTATTTTCGAAGAACATTTTCGTAGCCATAATTTTCCAAATATAACTCCCTTCCTAATTTTCCAGTCCTATAACTGGCATACTTCTTTTAAAATATGGTTTGGTTAAATTTTTTTTTCAGTCAATTGAATCATTCGTTGATAGAATTAATTCTGCTTATCTAGGAAATAAAATGGAATCAAAATATGTTTGCATACTATTGCTGGGTAGTAGAAAAGGATATGCTCGAACAATATCCATTTTTGTATTCTTCCTTTTTCTCAGCTAATTTTCTGTATCCCTGAGTATGAAATTTGGACACCCTTCTAGTACTTTCTTTGCTTTTCCTTTTGATGTAGGAACAAGTCAGGAATATTTTCAATAAGGCACAAGGAAATGCTGGACAGCATCGTGGCGGCTTCGGCCCCCTTAAAGCGCTTATCTGGTCCAATCAGTCTTTTTCCTTACGTGGGTTGGTTTGGTCCCCAATTTACATGTAGAATTTAAAAGCAAGTTTACGGAGGAAAACTTGAAGTGATTGTTTGGTCCCCAATTTACATACAGCCTTATCCCCGAGCAGGGAGTTGAGGAGAGCCGAGGAGTTGCGCGACGCAAGACAGTTCGCGGCGGCGGCGCCAGGGAGAGTCACGCGAGCGCACGGCAGCGAACAGAGTGACTGGTTGATGAACTATTCGGCGCGTGTCAACTGCTAGGGTCACCAGCCCCTTAAGTGTAGTGTATGATTTTATCGCTCGAGTTGGCGACGATCTTCGTCGTTAGATGTTGAGATCCTGAGCCGACCTACACGTTGCCTAGAGGGGGTTTCCCCAACCGGATATCTCCCTGTGGTGCACCGCCCCAGCCGGGACAAGCTCAAAGCCCCCGACGCGTGTTGCAGTACAGTGCTTGTAAGAGTAAAGGGGGGAGAATAGAACTTGTAAGCGGATGAGAAAAGTGCTTGTAAGTTCGGTGTGAGAATAGAATACGGTCCGTGGTCCGTTTGTGAGGGTTCTGCTCCGGCAGGGACGAGCAAAGAGCATTGCCAACCGCTGCCTTTCCCTGGCTAAGAAATGCTCTCCCACAGGCACACCGCGGCAGGCGTGGCAACCACCTTTAACCCTTAAGCGCGCGCGTCAAATTTCGGAACATAAGTGGACACGCGGCTTACGGCCTGCGCTAAGCAGATTTCTGTTTTTTTCTGGAACTATATTGTGTTATTTGTGTCTCAATTTGTGGCCCATATCATCACTGGCAATTATTAAAGGCACAGTCAATTCATTACAACCTACAACCCACTTCTTCCTCCTCTTCGTATTCGAGCAAAAGTTTTGTAATACGACATGTTTCTCTCTCAGCATTACCCCTGGAAGAAAAAGTTATTGTTTCTCAAAAGAATACGATTTGAACTTACTAGTTTGCGTACAGTGAGTATAAAATTATGTTTTTCACCAACGTGGAGAGATCAAAGTTCATAACAGAAGGATAATATGAGACTCTACTTAACTCTAAGCGCGGCCTGTCCGTCGATGAGTGATCCGCCAATAAATCTACCCAGGATTGAGTGAGGGCAACGAAACTTCACACAGAGGAAGCCAAGACTGCACTGAAGGTTGCAGAAAGTGAAAACGAATGTCTACTCATCTACCGGAAATGGCGCAACAATGTCCGCCGATGGCGCACGCTGTGCGCCAACGCGTCCACTTGAGGGTTAAGCGCCCCCTCCTCCCAGCGCGGGCGCACAAGGGCTGTCGGCCGAAGCGCGGGGCAGGCGCGCTGGTGACGCGCTGCACAATCATCTCTGAAATGCAAAGCGCGCTGCGCATTAAACATTCAGATGACTCCGCCCCTGCTGCCGGATACAGCGAGAAATAAACAAAGTGTACAAACAACGCGCGCAAGGCAATGCGCATTGTTGCAAATGCGAAAGGGGGCGAAATACAAGATACCCAAACAAGTATTACAAGATTACTTTGCCAAAGTACACAGTAACTCCCCGCAGATTGATCTTGAGGACGTGTTTAAAAAGGGGATGGAAGGGAACTACTCGATGCATCCAAGTTTACGGAGGCCGAAATTGTCAAAAACCTGGAATACCGCCCCTTGCCTCGACCTTCGCATGTTCGACCCTGAGACTCCTGCTTGACCTATTTTAAAATGTTCAGAATATATCAGATGATTAGAGGAAATTCAAAACCACCCTGGCACCAACAGAAAGGGAAAATAATGCCCCGTCTAATTGGCGACCAATAGCTCTGAAGGATACGATGTTGTGGCGTTCTCTGAATTTTTTGGAAGTTCAGTTTTGTATTCTTGACAATCTGAAAATACAGTCTTTTTAAATTTTCGAAAAATTCATAAACTTCAAAGAAAATTAGACCCAGGGGGACACTTTTAATCGTCCTTTACTCTAACAGAAATTAAATTAAAAGAAAAATTTGGTGAGGGTTTTGAGAAATTTTTACAAATTACATCAATTTCAAGCAGAAATTACGCGAAAACTAGCCTTTTTTCAAAGAATTGTGCACGACCTTATTTACAGATCTCTTTTAAAACATACGTCATTTATTAAAAAAAAACTTTAACATCGATATTATCTTCTGTGTCATCTTTCGCTGTTAATTTTATGTAATTTTCAAACTTACAGAAATATCCCCAAAAATGAGACTATAACCGATTTTCTTGTATTTGGCTTGCATCTGAAAAAAATAAATAAAAAATTTGCAGTCGTTTTTGAGAAAATAATTTTTGAAAATGTGCCTATATTTTACTCAAAATTACGCATAAAGACTCATATTTTCGATAAGTTTTACATGATGTTACTTCAAGATCTCTTTGAGCAATATATTTTATTAACAAAATTATCTCTCTTTATTATTGTACTTGTAGGAAGACTGCGAAAAAGTTTGAACCTTTGCAATTTTGTAATATTCAACTATAACAAGATCTGCGCCATTGTTTTAGCGTTCTTTAGGTTATCCGAGAAAAACGTTCAATCGAAAAACAATTTCGAGACATTTTTCAGACAATTTTTAAAATGTTGAGGCCTCAAATATAGTACCTCAGAAATCAAAATATCCGTTTGAAATTCTCAGGGCTTCGAGTGCGTTCTGATTGATCAGGGAAAATCATTTTTGAAAAAAATCGTTTGTAGGATTCATGCGCCAAGCTTTAAGTATAGACGACAGACAGACACATTTTACGATCAATTTTTCGGGATCAAGGACTCACAAAACGTGGATTCTGTCAACACAACGTGTTAGAGGAAGTGCTTTTCAACACACAGAGAAACGATTTATCCTCTTTGTTGGTATCAGGGTCCCACCTTACGAATATTTCTGCCAAAAATAATACTTCCTCTATGCTATGTATTTTTTACGCGAGAAAGAAAAATTTCTTTACCACTATTGTAGTTTTGTAATTTTTAACATTTTCTATTTTCTTCCACACAAATAGATATCGATAATGTGACTTTTATTAGTGTTCTTTGCTCTATTCGAAAATAAATGAAAAATTGGTGCTGTTATTTCAAAAATCTTATTTTTAATGTTTTGATTTTCCACAAAATTACACTTTTTTTTGGAAAATTGTGCATGACCCTTCTTTAAAGATATAACTTCGAATAACAGCTTATGTTTAGACTTTTTATCTTGCATATTGTTGTAAGAGGAAGACGTTGAAAACGTTTGTACTTTTGGAATGTTAAAAAATAAAAGATTTTAATGAAAATGAGACCTGCACCATTTTCAAACGTTCATTGGTCTATCCGAGAAAAGCGAATACACAAAACCTGGATTCTTCTTGGACAAAATTTTATAGAACAGGAACAAGATTTATTCACTTCTTCGATATCATGGCTGCACAATAAGTATATTTCTGTCAAAAAATCTCAAATTTTCGCAATAGTACTACAATTCTTTCTCTTGTACTTGTAGTGAGTGAGAAAGTGAAAAGCACAAATGAACAATTATGATCTAATATGCATTGAAACCGAAATTTTGTTTTTGAGGATTAATCAAATGATTGAAAAGAGAACATGAAATTCTGAGTACATGATTTAGAATTCTACATTAAGTCCAAACTGAGGACAGTATTGCATAGGGTTGTTTCAAAAAGGATTAAAATACCCTATCCTTCCTATGTTGACTCTTTATTCATTGAATATTTTCTTGACACCAGAAAACGTTCATATTAGTAAACTATGTATTTGATGCGCCTGGTCAGGAAGGTGAAAAATGCAATATAGATTGTTTACGTGTGTTGGCGTCCTCCAGGTTCCTGCCCAGATCCGTCGCATCCATATTTGACTAATGAGGAGTCCCCCTGCGGTGTCTTGAAGGGGCGGAGCTTCGTGCTTTATGCTGCGTCGACGCGCGTTGCACTTGCAGATGGCCGCATCAAATATTGAAGCTCTCAGATATGAAAGCCCCCCCCCCTTCGCCCCACCCTGCCGTTGCCTCATCGCAAATGCATAGCTCCCTGCAGGGCGCGCGAAGGGCAGAAGCTGTCCCCCTCCCCCTTCCGCCTCACCTGCGCTTCACGCCGCTCACTTGTCACGCCCTTCGCTTTAAATCCGACCGCCGCTTCAAGATGTCGCTGTCCTCGTGTCACGCAGGCTCTCAAGCGGCGGTGTCCAGGTCTTCTACTGGTGGCTGTGGCACGCGACGTGGCTCCGTAGCAGGCCACGAGCTTCTATGCGTTACTAGCGTCGGGAAAGGGAACTATTACGAGTAGTAGTAACCCCGCCGTTTAACTAGAGGGATGGCGTTGTCACCGGTGGCGGGGTGATGAACTGCGGGGAGGGGTGATTTCGTCGTTTCACTCGTGCCACGGACTCCCGCTCGTGGCATCGACCTTGGCAACACTGCTCTAAAACAGTGTTATCAAGGTCTTCTACTGGTGGCTGTGGCACCCGTCATCTTGACACCGTAGCCTGCCATGGGCTTCTCTGCGCAACTAGCGTCGGGAAAGGAACTATTACGAATAGTAATAAAGCCGTCGTTTTACGATAGGGATGACGTTGTCTCTGATGTCAGGGTGATGAACTGTGTGGAGGAGCGATTTTGTCGTGGCACTCGTGCCACGGACTTCCGCTCATAGCATCGACTTTGACAACACTGCTCTAAAGTGTTCAGGTTTCTAAATCGTGAATTCGTTGTTGGTAAAACTCTAAGGTTTGGATCTCCACTTACTCTGTATTTTAATTTTGAAAATTTTTATAGAATACGAATTATATCAAAATGATTTTCATAGTGTTCATCAGAAAATCATAATAATAAAATTCAGGCTATTATCGATCCTTTAATTCATTACCGTCGTTCACACTTTCCTAGCACGAGACCCAAAACCTGCGCAAAACTCGAAAGGGTGCGTCCAAAATTTTTAGTAATGTAATATCTGTCTAAATCTAAGTCCAAAGACGTTGGAACGAAACCCTTCGGCTTCAGATAGTTACTTCAACTGTCTCGTGAAGTTACCGATAGTCGATTCTCCCGATGTTGTTGACGTATGTTACAAAAACGTTTTCAATTTCCGTTGAGTTCATTTTTGTTTTGTTTTGAGATAGTAGTTACTTCTACCAATATGTTATGTATATTTTTTAAGCTTAAGTATATTCATTTTTTATATTTCACAAGAGTTAATTCTAAATAAAGCATCGTAACACATTAGTCGTGAATATTGTGCATTATATTTTTTCTTCCTTCAATGACTGTTTCCCACAATGCGTTTATCTATCAATTTTAGAATGTTCTTAATCAGAATAACACATATTTAGTTGCTGTACCTTTTTGTTTATTAGCCATTTTCCACCGTGCTGCATATTAAGAGTTAATTCTATTCGGCGACTTCAAAAACACTTCCATATTTCTACGCACGTCTGCTTCACTTTTATGTGAAGATCCGCCGCTTTCAATTTGAAATTTCATTATAATATTATAATAGAGCAACCTCAGAAATCCTGAAATACGTATTTCTACGTGAATCCACTATTTTTGCTGTGGCTTTGGTGGTGTAAATTTTAGCGCTTCGGGCTGTTATATCTACGTTTGCGGGTTCGAAGTCGTGGACTTTTTAGGGTAAAAAAATACACCCTCCTTTGAAAGAAAAATAAATCCGGCTGTCCCATGTTATAGATTTTACTGCATGTAAGATATCCAGCTTAAATGAAGCCAGTGAGCTAAATTTAAAATTGTTTCGTCACCCGAGTGGTAACTTCTTTCTCCGGTAGATGGCGAAAGCAGGGTATCAAACTTTGCTTGGTCAGACGGAAAAGCAAGTCTGACTCTCTCCACGTGAAATAAGTCATCAACGAACTAAATTGAATTTTGCGATTGTTTTGGGCGCTTCGCCCCTGCGCAGCGGTTGGATGCAGCCCGCCAGGCGGCAGACCGCCCGCTCCGTCCGCGGACGGCTGCGAAGGGTTCCAGAGGGAGGGGGGGGGGCTTCCAAATCAGCCATTCCGCATCGCCCGTAGAAAGTTGATTATCGCCGTTGGAAGAAAGAAGCGCCGCTGCGTCGCCTTCTCCTCCCCCGCCCTCGAAGCTTCCGTTCCAAATTTTGGACTTGGAGCCAGCTGATCCATTTAAGAAGAAACAGCGGCTTTTGTGCGAAAAAGTGTCTCACGCCTTACATCGCTGGATCAACAACCAAGGAGAGAAAGAGATGAGAGGAGGGCGATAAATGACGAAACCAAACATAGCAGAAGAGGAAGGCCGAAGAGTAACAATTGATAATATAAACAAGTTCGGAACGCGTATGTCTGTATGGGTGTGTGTGTGTGTGAGAGAGAGTGGGAATGAGAGAGAGAGAGAGAGAGAGAGAGGAAGGAGAAGTAGAAATCAAAGGCGGAACGAGGGCGGGGCACCTCGACGCCATCTGCCTTGTTGCCTTTGATGCTCGGAATGGTTCTGCCAGAAAGGCTTCCTCATTGCCTCTGAAGCAGCGGAATATTCCGGAACATTCAAAAAAGTTTTGTCATTTCTATCAAGGTGTTTTGTTACGGCATGGAAAAGTTGGAGTACTGCGAACTTTTTTTGTAGCAAAGTCCTACGTAGAAGGGTGGAATTCATGGAGCATCCACTTAAATAAAAACATTGCTTGTTTTCTCATTGTCTGTCTTCTGAATATAAGGGAACAATTAAGACAAAACAATTTACACTTTCTCGTCTGAGTATGTAAGAAATACTTATTTATGCACCAACGGCGTTATGAAGGTTCCAACAATCGCGCGACGACCGAAAAATCGAGGCCCGGGCGCTTTCTGTCTCCCGAGATCTTTAGAAACATTTAACGCCCGTGATACGTACAAAATTTTATTTTTACTCAATTTTAACGATTCATGTTTATTTACTATTCAACAAATGCTAACTTTGTCTTTCCACATTTCCCTCCCATAATTCTCTCCATTGGAGAACATTCTCTCGATTCAAGGAAGACATGCAGTGTATCTGTATATGCTCGAAGGCAATAACAAGCAATAACGTAACAGTAAAAAATAAAGTACTGTAATCGTGCACATGAAATCAGCGATTCTCCAACAGAAAAAGCTCTTAGTGCTGGGCTCTGGTAGCAAAAAAGTGAATAAATCTTCTTTCCAAAAGTTGTAAATTACTTCCTCTAACACGTTTTCTAGTAATAGTTAATTTTTCGTGGGCCTTTGATACCAAAAAGTCGATTACCGGCAAAACATCTATCTGCCTATCGTCTCTCGACAACCCTAGCGTCAAAACCATGCAGACGGCTTGATTCAAAACTGATATTCCACAATCGATCTTAATGCATTCAAAGCCCTATGAGTTTAAAATACATATTCTGATTTTTTTGGTGTTCTTTTCACGAAATGTCCACTTTTTAAAAAAATTCCCAAAATGGCTACATTTTTTCTTCGGGTTGAGCAAAAGACTTAAAAAATCTAAATTTTCAAATATTACAAAAGTTGAAAATATTTCGGCGTTTTGTAACAACTACAATATTGAACATTTTATTCTTTAATGAATTCATTGAATGAAAAATAGATCTTAAAATATGTTAATGCACAATTTTTTGAAAATTTGAGTAATTTTTGGGTATTATTTTTGAGTAATATTTGTTTTTTTTGGGGGGGGGGTGTTAAAATTTGAGTAATATTTGCCTATGTTTAAAGCATAGGCAAATTTAATATTTCTGTATAATCTCAATTTAATATTTCTGTACAAATTACATCACGGCCAGTCCATCGATTCTCTCAATCGTTTCAAAATGTTGAAACAATTAAGTCATAAAATGGGCTTTTGCGACATGTAGAACCAGTGACAGTTAGGTAAGTTCAATTGGCGACCCTTTCACCGCCCATATCCCATCCTCTTCCTTCTCTCTCCAATTCCCTCCCCAATCCTCTTCAACATTCCACCCCCCATCGTCCAGATACACTAACAAAATAACTCATTTTCATTTAATAAAATAATATTACTTCCTTTCACCCACATCCCCTAACCCCGTTCCTGCACGGAGGATACGAGTTCATAAAACCGAAATGAACTGGAATCAAATACCAACATGCGTCTTGTCGCGCAAGACAGGCATTTTCCAGAACAAAAATCTAGCGAGCAAATAAGCGAGCCAGAAAACAAACAAGCGAGCGCGCCAAAAAGCGAACAAGTGGCCGAGCAGCAAGCAAGCGAGCCAGAAAACGAGTAAGGGTGCACACACGTAAGACGCTTGTTGCTCGCGCGGGAGGGCCCGGCGCCGAATGACGTCACTCGGCAGCTGGATTGCACCATGTTATCCAATGGAGGCGCACACAACGAACGCTATCGGCTTCCATCCGCCAGCGCCGGCCAGCAGCCGGAACTCTTGGGAGTTTCGGCGCGCTGGCTGCACTCGCTGGTTCTCAGTCGAGTCGTGGCTTTGAAGTGTCTGATCACAAGATTCAAAAGGGATGGAGTACTTTTTTGGTTTTGATGTTGTTTGTGAGGCTCGTTGTGTGTAATAGAGGGGCAAAAGACACGCGAATAAATGTGGAAAAGTGCTGGAAAGAAATTTCTGCGTATGTGAAGAAGTAAACATCTACATAACCTCAATATTAGTTTGTAATGTTAAAAGTTACATTAAGGGAAACATTAATCAAATCAACAGAAACTAAATGAAAATACAATTTCAGAAGCATTTATCAGTTTATGTGAGTATACACAATTAGATGATTATACACGAATTTCAGAAATGTATCTCCCATAACTGATGAATTGGACAATCGTTCTGTAGACTGTCTTGAAACGTTACGTGAAACCAATTGAATAGCGTTATTGGTGAAAGTTATCAAATCCATATTTATCAATAATAGTGTTTTGTAAAACACACATGCACTTCATAATTCTCGTAAATTAACATTAGTCTATATCAGGTTAATAAGTATTTTGAATATAATTGTCGAAAGCAGCGTTCATTAATTCCATTATTCCAAATTTGGTTTACTCTTATTCACAAAAACAGTGCATTTTCTTCTTGGATGTCACTGGAAACAATTTCGGTAAATTAATGATCCGCAGTCTCTACCTCGCACACGCACGGAAATGAAGTACTAGGATGAACCGATAGATCTCGACACTGTCGAATCGGCGTCTTGTGTGTCCGCCCTTTCTGGTCGAGCAGCGCTGCTTATCAGCAGCAGATGCCGGCGTCGGCGTCCAGCGTTCTACGTGTTTGTACCCTAAGGCAGGGAGCAAGCGAGCGAACGAGCAACCGAGCAAGCGAGCAAGTGGGCGAGCGAGCTAGCAAGTGAGCGAGCGAGCAAGCAAACGAGCGAGCGAGCTAGCAAGCAAGCGAGCGAGCGAGCAAGCAAGCAAGCAAGCGAGCGAGCAAGCAAGCTTGCAAGTGAACGAGCAAGTGAGCGAGCAAGCAAGCGAGCGAGCTAGCAAGCAAGCAAGCGAGCGAGCAAGCGAGCGAGCAAGCGAGCGAGCAAGCGAGCGAGCGAGCAAGCGAGCGAACAAGCGAGCGAGCAAGCGAGCGAGCAAGCGAGCGAGCAAGCGAGCGAGCAAGCGAGCGAGCAAGCGAGCGAGCAAGCGAGCGAGCAAGCGAGCGAACAAGCAAAGCGAGCGAGTGAGCAAGCATGCGAGCGAGCTAGCAAGCATGCGAGCGAGCTAGCAAGCAAGCGAGCGAATGAGCCAGAAGGCGAGCCAGTATGCGAGCGAGCGTGCTGCGTGGTGCGCCAGGGGTGAAGGAGTTCTCGCTGGAGCTGGCGGCGGCGGCGGCGGCCGGCGCGTGGGCGGTGGAGGTGCGCGCCGAGGCGGCCGCCTTCGAGGGCCGCCTTCAACGTGTCGGCGGCGGCGCCCGCGGCCTCGGTGTCGGCGGCGGCGGCGGGGGCGGCGGCCGCCACGGTGGGGGCGGTGCCCGGCGGCGGGGACGACGCCCGCGAGGTGGCCATGGCCGAGGAGCACTTCGTGGAGCTGCGCTTCGGGCCCGACATGCGCCGCCTCTACAAGTCAGAGCCTGCCCTTCGTCGGACGCGTGAGTATTTCAACGCCAACGCCGACATTTGTAGAATTAAAACTTAAGTGCTCTAGCTGCGATTCGGGCCCGACATGCGCCGCCTCTACAAGCCAGGCCTGCCCTTCGTCGGACGCGTGAGTATTTCAACGCCAACGCCGACATTGTAGAATTAAAACTTAAGTGCTCTAGCTGCGCTTGGGGCCGCACATGCGCCGCCTCTACAAGCCAGGCCTGCCCTTCGTCGGACGTGTGAGTATTTCAACGCCAATGGCGACATTTGTAGAATTAAAACTTAAGTGCTCTAGCTGCGATTCGGGCCCGACATGCGCCGCCTCTACAAGCCAGGCCTGCCCTTCGTCGGACGCGTGAGTATTTCAACGCCAACGCCGACATTTGTAGAATTAAAACTTAAGTGCTCTAGCTGCGCTTGGGGCCGCACATGCGCCGCCTCTACAAGCCAGGCCTGCCCTTCGTCGGACGCGTGAGTATTTCAACGCCAATGGCGACATTTGTAGAATTAAAACTTAAGTGCTCTAGCTGCGCTTGGGGCCGCACATGCGCCGCCTCTACAAGCCAGGCCTGCCCTTCGTCGGACGTGTGAGTATTTCAACGCCAATGGCGACATTTGAAGAATTAAAACGTAAGTGCTCTAGCTGCGATTCGGGCCCGACATGCGCCGCCTCTACAAGCCAGGCCTGCCCTTCGTCGGACGCGTGAGTATTTCAACGCCAATGGCGACATTTGAAGAATTAAAACTTAAGTGCTCTAGCTGCGATTCGGGCCCGACATGCGCCGCCTCTACAAGCCAGGCCTGCCCTTCGTCGGACGCGTGAGTATTTCAACGCCAACGCCGACATTTGTAGAATTAAAACTTAAGTGCTCTAGCTGCGATTCGGGCCCGACATGCGCCGCCTCTACAAGCCAGGCCTGCCCTTCGTCGGACGCGTGAGTATTTCAACGCCAACGCCGACATTTGTAGAATTAAAACTTAAGTGCTCTAGCTGCGATTCGGGCCCGACATGCGCCGCCTCTACAAGCCAGGCCTGCCCTTCGTCGGACGCGTGAGTATTTCAACGCCAATGGCGACATTTGTAGAATTAAAACTTAAGTGCTCTAGCTGCGATTCGGGCCCGACATGCGCCGCCTCTACAAGCCAGGCCTGCCCTTCGTCGGACGCGTGAGTATTTCAACGCCAATGGCGACATTTGTAGAATTAAAACTTAAGTGCTCGAGCTGCGCCTCGGGACCGACATGTGCCGCCTCTACAAGCCAGGCCTGCCCTTCGTCGGACGCGTGAGTATTTCAACGCCAACGCCGACATTTGTAGAATTAAAACTTAAGTGCTCTAGCTGCGATTCGGGCCCGACATGCGCCGCCTCTACAAGCCAGGCCTGCCCTTCGTCGGAACGCGTGAGTATTTCAAACGCCAACGCCGACATTTGTAGAATTAAAACTTAAGTGCTCTAGCTGCGATTCGGGCCCGACATGCGCCGCCTCTACAAGCCAGGCCTGCCCTTCGTCGGACGTGTGAGTATTTCAACGCCAATGGCGACATTTGAAGAATTAAAACGTAAGTGCTCTAGCTGCGATTCGGGCCCGACATGCGCCGCCTCTACAAGCCAGGCCTGCCCTTCGTCGGACGCGTGAGTATTTCAACGCCAATGGCGACATTTGTAGAATTAAAACTGAAGTGCTCTAGCTGCGCTTGGGGCCGCACATGCGCCGCCTCTACAAGCCAGGCCTGCCCTTCGTCGGACGTGTGAGTATTTCAACGCCAATGGCGACATTTGAAGAATTAAAACTTAAGTGCTCTAGCTGCGATTCGGGCCCGACATGCGCCGCCTCTACAAGCCAGGCCTGCCCTTCGTCGGACGTGTGAGTATTTCAACGCCAATGGCGACATTTGAAGAATTAAAACGTAAGTGCTCTAGCTGCGATTCGGGCCCGACATGCGCCGCCTCTACAAGCCAGGCCTGCCCTTCGTCGGACGCGTGAGTATTTCAACGCCAATGGCGACATTTGAAGAATTAAAACTTAAGTGCTCTAGCTGCGATTCGGGCCCGACATGCGCCGCCTCTACAAGCCAGGCCTGCCCTTCGTCGGACGTGTGAGTATTTCAACGCCAACGGCGACATTTGAAGAATTAAAACGTAAGTGCTCTAGCTGCGATTCGGGCCCGACATGCGCCGCCTCTACAAGCCAGGCCTGCCCTTCGTCGGACGCGTGAGTATTTCAACGCCAATGGCGACATTTGAAGAATTAAAACTTAAGTGCTCTAGCTGCGATTCGGGCCCGACATGCGCCGCCTCTACAAGCCAGGCCTGCCCTTCGTCGGACGCGTGAGTATTTCAACGCCAACGCCGACATTTGTAGAATTAAAACTTAAGTGCTCTTAGCTGCGATTCGGGCCCCGGACATGCGCCGCCTCTACAAGCCAGGCCTGCCCTTCGTCGGACGCGTGAGTATTTCAACGCCAACGCCGACATTTGTAGAATTAAAACTTAAGTGCTCTAGCTGCGATTCGGGCCCGACATGCGCCGCCTCTACAAGCCAGGCCTGCCCTTCGTCGGACGCGTGAGTATTTCAACGCCAATGGCGACATTTGTAGAATTAAAACTTAAGTGCTCTAGCTGCGATTCGGGCCCGACATGCGCCGCCTCTACAAGCCAGGCCTGCCCTTCGTCGGACGCGTGAGTATTTCAACGCCAATGGCGACATTTGTAGAATTAAAACTTAAGTGCTCGAGCTGCGCCTCGGGACCGACATGTGCCGCCTCTACAAGCACAGGCCTGCCCTTCGTCGGACGCGTGAGTATTTCAACGCCAATGGCGACATTTGTAGAATTAAAACTTAAGTGCTCTAGCTGCGCTTGGGGCCGCACATGCGCCGCCTCTACAAGCCAGGCCTGCCCTTCGTCGGACGTGTGAGTATTTCAACGCCAATGGCGACATTTGAAGAATTAAAACGTAAGTGCTCTAGCTGCGATTCGGGCCCGACATGCGCCGCCTCTACAAGCCAGGCCTGCCCTTCGTCGGACGCGTGAGTATTTCAACGCCAATGGCGACATTTGAAGAATTAAAACTTAAGTGCTCTAGCTGCGATTCGGGCCCGACATGCGCCGCCTCTACAAGCCAGGCCTGCCCTTCGTCGGACGCGTGAGTATTTCAACGCCAACGCCGACATTTGTAGAATTAAACTTAAGTGCTCTAGCTGCGATTCGGGCCCGACATGCGCCGCCTCTACAAGCCAGGCCTGCCCTTCGTCGGACGCGTGAGTATTTCAACGCCAACGCCGACATTTGTAGAATTAAAACTTAAGTGCTCTAGCTGCGATTCGGGCCCGACATGCGCCGCCTCTACAAGCCAGGCCTGCCCTTCGTCGGACGCGTGAGTATTTCAACGCCAATGGCGACATTTGTAGAATTAAAACTTAAGTGCTCGAGCTGCGCCTCGGGACCGACATGTGCCGCCTCTACAAGCCAGGCCTGCCCTTCGTCGGACGCGTGAGTATTTCAACGCCAACGCCGACATTTGTAGAATTAAAACTTAAGTGCTCTAGCTGCGCTTGGGGCCGCACATGCGCCGCCTCTACAAGCCAGGCCTGCCCTTCGTCGGACGTGTGAGTATTTCAACGCCAATGGCGACATTTGTAGAATTAAAACTTAAGTGCTCTAGCTGCGCTTGGGGCCGCACATGCGCCGCCTCTACAAGCCAGGCCTGCCCTTCGTCGGACGTGTGAGTATTTCAACGCCAATGGCGACATTTGTAGAATTAAAACTTAAGTGCTCTAGCTGCGATTCGGGCCCGACATGCGCCGCCTCTACAAGCCAGGCCTGCCCTTCGTCGGACGCGTGAGTATTTCAACGCCAATGGCGACATTTGTAGAATTAAAACTTAAGTGCTCTAGCTGCGATTCGGGCCCGACATGCGCCGCCTCTACAAGCCAGGCCTGCCCTTCGTCGGACGCGTGAGTATTTCAACGCCAATGGCGACATTTGTAGAATTAAAACTTAAGTGCTCGAGCTGCGCCTCGGGACCGACATGTGCCGCCTCTACAAGCCAGGCCTGCCCTTCGTCGGACGCGTGAGTATTTCAACGCCAACGCCGACATTTGTAGAATTAAAACTTAAGTGCTCTAGCTGCGATTCGGGCCCGACATGCGCCGCCTCTACAAGCCAGGCCTGCCCTTCGTCGGACGCGTGAGTATTTCAACGCCAACGCCGACATTTGTAGAATTAAAACTTAAGTGCTCTAGCTGCGATTCGGGCCCGACATGCGCCGCCTCTACACAGCCAGGCCTGCCCTTCGTCGGACGAGTGAGTATTTCAACGCCAACGCCGACATTTGTAGAATTAAAACTTAAGTGCTCTAGCTGCGATTCGGGCCCGACATGCGCCGCTCTACACGCAGGCCTGCCCTTCGTCGGACGCGTGACTGTATTCACGCCAATGGCGACATTTGTAGAATTAAAACTTAAGTGCTCGAGCTGCGCCTCGGGACCGACATGTGCCGCCTCTACAAGCCAGGCCTGCCCTTCGTCGGACGCGTGAGTATTTCAACGCCAACCGCCGACATTTGTAGAATTAAACTTAAGTGCTCTAGCTGCGATTCGGGCCCGACATGCGCCGCCTCTACAAGCCAGGCCTGCCCTTCGTCGGACGCGTGAGTATTTCACGCCAACGGCCGACATTTGTAGAATTAAAACTTAAGTGCTCTAGCTGCGATTCGGGCCCGACATGCGCCGCCTCTACAAGCCAGGCCGCCCTTCGTCGGACGCGTGAGTATTTCAACGCCAACGCCGACATTTGTAGAATTAAAACTTAAGTGCTCTAGCTGCGATTCGGGCCCGACATGCGCCGCCTCTACAAGCCAGGCCTGCCCTTCGTCGGACGTGTGAGTATTTCAACGCCAATGGCGACATTTGAAGAATTAAAACGTAAGTGCTCTAGCTGCGATTCGGGCCCGACATGCGCCGCCTCTACAAGCCAGGCCTGCCCTTCGTCGGACGCGTGAGTATTTCAACGCCAATGGCGACATTTGTAGAATTAAAACTTAAGTGCTCGAGCTGCGCCTCGGGACCGACATGTGCCGCCTCTACAAGCCAGGCCTGCCCTTCGTCGGACGCGTGAGTATTTCAACGCCAACGCCGACATTTGTAGAATTAACTTAAACCTGTTTCTATACAATTATAGACTAAAATGATCATAAAAAATTATGTTGATTTTAGCCAAACAATTCTATATATAATGTATTATTTTACATTTGTGTTGAATAATTTAAAAGAAAGACTTAATATGCTCGTAACGTAATATTCTTCAGCTTCCAGTTGAATCCCATCTCGATTATTTTTTGTCTCGTCCCTGATCCATTGAGCAATGCTGTGATGGCCCCTTGTTTTGCATCTAGACATAAATATTTCTTCACTATGCGTACTTGTTGTTGAACTCTTCTGTTGTATGTAGTGGTAGGAGTATCGCTGGAGGTGAGTTACTATTTTGTTAGGAATGCAGAAAATTCATATCTAGAGTTCGTTTACCGACGCAAATAAGCTCTCTATAACTCGAGAATAAAAGTTGATAGTTTTTCAAATGCTGCTAATATCGCGCTTTTTTAAGTATTTTATTATTTATTTTGTTTTTTCTTAAGTTTTATTCATTTTTCAACGATTTATAGTTAAAATGTTGGGAAGGTATTCTAGAACTCAAGAAAACGTGCCAGAAAATGATCTTCCCCCTGTAGGTCACATACAGTTTTTACTGTTTTTGTTTAAGTAAATCCAATCAAATAACTGCGTGTCTCTCAAACGTTACAGGTAGAAGCCGTCAGCTCTGAACAGTGTGTTCGCGTTCGAGTCAAGGTTTACGACAACACAACTGCTATCTACAGCCAAGATGTAGAAATCACTTCAGGAGAAGGAATGTTCGTTGTTCCTGCCATACTTGCCGACAGCGAAGTAATTACATTGCAGGTAAGGCGAAATAGTTTTCTTACATCTTACATTATTTGCACTTTTAAAAAGGTAAATAATTTCATTGAGATGATTCAACTACCCTGGTGCTATCTGAACTCGTAATTCTTGCTTTTCAAATAATACAGTAATTATCTAGTAACAAAAATGTGAATATGTATCAGAATTATAAATACCCGAAAATTAATTATAGCACATTTACTTTGTACTTACTGCACGTCTTGTTCTTGGAACTAATATTTCCTTTTTCTTTTCAAATTATTCGCGTGTTCTGACACTTTTTTCGAAATTATAATTATTTGTGTGTTTGATATAACTAACTTACTAAACAGAATATGTTCTCTTGTGTATAGTTTGTAAAAGTTTTACTGTAGACGTCTTTTTTTCTGAAAAACTGTGACTCCTCTAAGAGAACCTCATACGCATGGTATTGCTGTGAAAATTGACGGTCGGTGACCACCACCATTTCTGCACTGAAATTGGAATATTGTTGGAAGAAATCACAGGTGGTGGATAAAACTAGACGGAGGAAAATGTAGCTCCGGAAAGTGGATTGTGGACGAACCGGAACGAAAAGCCGCACGGTGTCAAAGTAACGGACCAATCTTTTTAAATAGTAAAGAATTAAATAAATTAGTCCTCTCTCTATCTCAGAAAATTTCCATATTGTGTGTGTGTGTATATATATATATATATATATATATATATATATATATATATGTATGTATGTATATTCCCTTACGTTTGGTTGTTTGAAACTGTTTTTTTATAATTAAATTTCGAACAATCAAAACAGAAAGGCTTTTATATCATAACATAATGGATTTGATACAAAATATTATTTTTTTCTGAAATGGCCGAGCGATGAGTGCGCGACCACTTAAAATGGGTGTCCCTAGTGATTGATGAAGAGAATTGTTTCCCGAGGTCGTAAGTAATTTCGTTAAGCTGTCGGATGTGCTGTCAATGTGTTGCGAGATTGACATTCCAGCGCCCTCTCTCCCGCCCCGCGAAGGCGCCTGGCGCTGGGGGCAGCTGGCGAGAGGAAACGGGGGCCCTGGCACGCACAAGGAAGCAGGGGCCCTTGTAAAACATCCATCGACGCGGCTATAAAGATAATACGCAGAAGATAAGTGGGAGATTTTGGTCATGTTATGGTATTTGCACGTGCTTTCGAATGGCAATTTTAGACAACTATTATTGTAATTGCCAACTGGGGTGTATTTTGTTTCTTTGAATAAAGCTTCCATGTACGAACATTAAAATAGACCATTGGATGCAATTGGCAATGGTAGATATTTTAACGAGGTCTAGTTTGTAAACGAATGGCGGGAGACATCTTTAAATGGAAAGAAAATACAAAAATAAGTATTTTGATGGGAAGCGTTCAAAACAAAACGAAAATAATTATTTTTGTTAAAAGTGTGGTATTTTTTTAAATGCTTCGTTGATTACGATTTTCGACATCTATATATTGATTTCAACCTAGATCCAATCCAAGAAAAGATTCTAAACACTCAGTTGTAAGTTTTGTTCAAAAAGATTTTACCAAGCTGAAACTTTCGTACGTGGGGCATATCAATACCCATCTCCCCAGAGGTACGGTCGTAATAAAAAGTAGTCAGTAGAAATATATAATACGGGAACGGTTTGCAATAATGTTTGGATAAAGAATACACACTTATCAAATTTCTAAAGACTTCTTTAATTCTTGCTCTGATCAAATACTAGAATAACAGTAAAAGGTTAGAGGTCATTTGGTCTAAAGATATTAGATCTAATGGTGGAAGGTCTAATTCATAAAGTCTTATGTCAGTGGGTCTATGAAAACATGTCTAATAAAAATTTGGTCTAATTTTTAAAAATGGCTAATATTATATGGTGTAATTGTCAAAAATGTCTAGTAAACTTCAGTCTAGGAACGACATTCAACACGAATGTAGAATCTATTGAGCTGTAACAGAAATACCTAACAAAATGTGGTGCACATATCATTACATCAGTATATTATAGTCTGAAATGAAATGACAATAGGAATGATACAGTTTAATTCAGGATATACCTAATGTTTATAAAATGATACTGATGTTAAAATATTCAGATTGTAGCTCAAAGAACGAAATAATAAGTCGATATCAGCACGATCTTTTATAATTTTGGTAAGTTGCTACCATTCAAATGTTTTGAAATTTAATTGACATAGTTAAAATGAATAATGAGAAACTTCACTATTACGCCCTTGTATATCTGTTAGTCCTTCGGTGTTTATGTCTATTAGATCTTATTAATTGAACCTTCTAATTGTAGACCTCTTTTGGTGTTAGATCCTCTGTCGCATAGACCTTACGTTGCATTACACCAGGTTCGCAATAGATGTCCTGTTCATTAGACCTAACGAGTATTGGACCTTTTTGTCCGTGGACCTACCGACCTGAAACCCAAGGAAACACACATTACATTAACTTTCTACGAGCTGATCGCTGCCATAAGCAAGTTTGATAACATTAACAGTTCCTGACTGTCGTTCTGCATGGTTCGAACTGCAGCGCCTCCTCCATTGTAAACAGTGTATCTTTTTGCCTCAGAGGTCATTGATCTCTGCCCCGAGTGGGCGCCCTCGGCCAAGGTTCTGGTGGATCGGCAATCGCCATGGAAGAACGCTTCCGTATGTGACCATTGCGACCAACCAATCAGGCGATCGGGAACTCAAGCGTTGGAAATACTACTGCTTCTCGTCACAAAGGCTAATGGGTGTTTTTTTCTCACAAAACATTCCAGCTTCTGATTTATTAATTAGTGATTTCTGGCGCTCCAACTGCCAAGGTCATTGGTCCCTTTAGTGCAGTGCATGTTTTATCGTGATCTTCCCTCACCGGAACGCAAGATCCGGCGCCGACCTACCAAGCCTGCTTGCGGCGTTCTCCCCACCCAGGTATCTCCCACCGGCGGGGCACCGCCCCAGCCGTTACGACCTCTAAGCGCGGTGTGGTAGTGAACTACATATAAGTGTGTGTGTAACTAAGTGGAGGGAAAGGATAAGGAAGAGGAAGAGAAGATCGCGCCGCGGTCCGTGACCCGTTTTTAGAGTACTGCTCCGGCATTTACCTGCTGTTGAACGGAGAATCCTCGGGAAACTGCCAATCAGAGCTAGAATTCTCTTCCAGAGAGCGACTGAATTCGACCTACCTAGGTTCGTAGTTAGTGTCAAATATTCTGCCACGATCGGGACTCGATTCCCTAGGACGTCGTGGGAAAAGACTCTGCAGTGACATAACTTGACGCCCTGATCACCTAGCCAGTAAACTTCCTATCAATTTTTTTACATCAGAAGTGGATATTTTTTTGTGTTCATTAGCGAGACATAAATCCCAATAAGTGTTCAATAAGAAATTCATAAATCCGAAATCCTGACTTGCAAAATTTGTCCAGTAACACTTTCATCAGAAGGAAAAATATTTTTTGAATACTCACTTAAGTATCGTATATTTGAGCTTGTCACTAGCTAGGGAGTAAAATCCTATTGTTTATTGGTGGATTGGAGAATCCGAGTGAATGTTCAAGGCTACGACACCTACGTTCACGAATGCTCCTTTTTATTTCACTCAACCAACGGCCTCCCGCAGAATTTGAGTACTCGCGAGGGTCATTAATTGTGTCTGTTCTCATTCCTTAGAGGGAGAATGTAGCGTCCATAAATTGCAAGTCCTGTCGGTTCGTTTTCATCAATGTGAATTTTGTTCCCTGAGTAGGAAGAGGGGGAAATCCATAAATCTTCCTTACTTCTGGAAATCAATCTCGAAAGCCAAGCACCTCGCGCACCTTTGCTTCACTCTCCCATTTCAATCTCTTGCTAATCAAACTTCATTATAAAGTAGTAAATAGAGCAACATTATTACATTTCAGTAACTCTAGTCCCTTTTCATATTTATTCATAGAGAACTTGTTCTCGCCGTTTTCCTCTGCGCCATCAGACGAGTCGAATACCCTCCTCCACTTCTTTCTTTTTATTTCCCCCCTTACTTAACAGAAGGCGAAAATAGTGTAATAGTACGCCGACAGAAAATTGCCGAGCCGTTCTAACGAGAAAATGGAAAACCCTGTTCCTAAATGTAGTAAATTACTGCATCTGACACGTTTTGTAGCCAGAATCCATGTTTTTGGGGTTCTCGATCCCGAAAAATCGATTGACGATAAAGCGTCTGTCGCCTGCGAACCCCGCTAGCGTCTGAACCGTTCGGCCAATTTCCCGAAAATTGATATTCTCTGATTTATCTAAAAGAACTCAAGATCCTGCGAGTTTCAAGCGGTTATTTGATTTTGGTGGGTATTTAGTCCTCAATTATATTTTAAAAATTTTCTCAATAAATTCTTTTAATTTTTGGATTATGATTTCTCCTCGGATATCGTAAACAAGCTTAAAAGAATGTTGCAGATCTGGTTTTCGTTGAGCTCTCTGAATTTTCGAAAATTTCAACAATTAGATCTCCCTGAATTTTCTAAAATTGCAACAGTTAGATCTCTCTAAATTTTTGAAAATTGCAACGGTTATAAATAAAGACCAAAAACATTGGTGTAGTTGCAGCATCCACAAGTTTCATTTTCTCATCCACACACAGCTCTGCCCCAGAGGTTATTCTGCCCTACCCACCCTCTCCTCCGTTCACAGGATAATCTGTGCGACATCCTCCCGCACCTTTCTTTCCGCACTTCATCTTCTCCGTGAGGTGGAACGGCGCGCTCCGCCCTCTGCCGCCTTCGGGAGCCATAAAGTGCTTTGGCAAGGGCCGACGCGGCGCGGCGCGGCGCGGCGCGGCGCGGCGCGGCGACTGGCGCGAGGGGTTGATTGGGCCGCTGGCTGTCGCGCGCGCGCGCGGGCGGGCGCCGCGCTGCCTCTGGACGCGCGAGAGGGATCAAATATGTAACGCCCCCCTGCACCCCATAAATCGCTCCGAGCTCTCACCCCCCACCCCTCCCCTCCCCTCCCCTCCCCGCCCCCAGCCTTGCGCGAGGACGCCCCGCCCCGTATTTTCCCATAAAAATGTTTTCGCCCTTCCTTTTTTTATCTCGCCGCTCATCACGTGCTCCATTTCCTGCGAATGCCGCGCCGGGAACAAGCCGTCCGCCTTTCGGAGCGCCGAAGCGCGCGTCTGAAGAGGAAGGTTGGAATCGGGACGCGAACAAACATGTTTAAAAAATAAAAGAGAATAATGCTTTCAATGATTTTTTTTTTAAATTTCTGAGGTCCTTTGAGAAATAAATTATCTTCACAGAATTAATTAAATCAAAATAAAGTGCATAGGTTTTGATAAAATTTAGACTACATTTTTTTTAGAAAAAGCACTTCTACTTAGGGACAACGTTCAGAGAAACAAATTTTACGCTGGCAATCATGAGAATCGATTCACGGCTTTCAGGTCCGCCAGAGGCCTTAAACAAGGTGCTAACATTTCACATTTCGGATTATTTGTGATATGGAAGAAAATTCTAGGATTTAATATAAAATTACAAAAATGTAGAAAGGACGTAAATGAAATTATACTAAGATCTAATTTCGTAAATATATTGCATTAATAAAGAACTCTCTCGTTGCAAAATTGAAGATGAAGAACAGATTCGAAATTAAATTCAACTTTTGTACTTTTAAAATTCCAGGGAGTGTAATAAAAATGGGAGCTCTGTCAAATTATAAATCGAAATTTAATCTATTCTTTTGAATAAACATAACTAATTCTATGCAATAACCAATTAAATGTATTTAAAAATATATATTCGCCATAGAACGGCATCTAATATTCCAATAATTGAAATTCACCTTTGTTTTACATCACTTCGGGAGGGTTGTTCGAATGGTATTGGCAATGTGCCCTAGCAGGAAAGTCGTTTAATCGTTGAACCCATGTGCCAGCGATCATATCCCTGACCAAGCAAATACATGGAAATATATGCAAATATATGGAATAGCATTATATGCTACTAGTATAATGCCTTTATTCTACAAGTACAATTTTGAATACAACAACGTTACGAGCGAACAATTCTAAACCATATGCATGCTATTTTATGTAGAGCAGCACTATACAGTTATAAAGCAATAAAAATAAATGTCTGCGAAAATTTGGCAAGTAACGTTTTGTAAAACACCTGTACGTTTACGAAAACAACTTTTAATGCATTTATGTTCATTTCATTATTAGTGATAATTAAATTATGGGCACTTTATTATTTTCTTTTTATTATTTTTTAAGATATTGTCTAGTCTCTATTTTGTACATTTCTATACTAATTATGACGGCTAAATTGTCGAAATCCTACTCTCTTAATATGTTTAAGTTGAGTAAGATAACTTTCATTATTTCATCCTTGAATAATGTCCACAAAACCTCATCAGCATTCCAACAATGAATAAACATTTTCCTCAAAACTCAATAAAATGTATCTCAGAATTTGCGTTTTGAAGTGTTTCGACAAGGGAAATAATTTAATAATTTTTAAAAGAAATATGTAAATCATATTATAATTGCTTTTTACAGTTGAATAAAGGCATTTTTATGAAAACTAATAAAAAATATTTCTTGGAATTGAATATTCCCATAAAAAGTGGGACCAAAGGGGTGGGTGGAGAATAAAAACACTTTTTTTAAGTCCATATAAATTTAATAGTTTAACATGTTTTTGAAGGTACATCATTTTGTTTTTAGTGAAATTATACAAAACTGTTAGCTTGCAGAGACACATTACGTTTAATACTCTTTTTTTTAATTAATTTATTTTAGGTCGCTTATAAGTACAATGGTCATCAGCGACCTCTTTAATATTACAAATTTTTACATACAATGTAAGATACTATTCTTAAACCACATCTACAATTCACATTAATTACTTACATCATTACATAATTATTCACCTTATCATTATTTACCCAAATCATGAATCATTATTTACATATGTCATATACCATATTTTACATATACATCATATATCATTATTTAAATTCTTTTAATACCCTTTATTCTAAAATTTCACTTCCTGTGTCCACAACGAGATTGTCTCTCTTCTTTGAAAGTGAGATGACCTTCAGTATCATATGTTTACTATTTATCTTATAGCTTCCCAGGAGTCAGACGATTTGAATATTTCTGAAGGTATGGGTGAACAATTCAAGAGTTAGAAGTAATAACAGCGTAAGTCGTTTTACACTATTACTACATGATAATCGTCTAAAGCAAAAGTATTTAGATGATCTTTGTTTCCCCCTCTATTCGCCAACAAACTTCTGTTTCTCTACGTCATTCATAGATGACGCGAGATGCGAAAACTGCCGGCGGGTTCTACGCAGTTATTGCACGGAAACGGAATTATATTTTACTTTCTCGCCTTTACGAGTACTCCGTAACAAGAGAAAGTATTGTAATCGTGCACCATAAAATGGTGAATTGTGACAGAAAAACACTAATTGTCGGACCTTGGTAACAACAACGTGGATAAATGTTTCCAAATACATAGGTGTCCACAAGCTCACGTTATAAAATATACCCCATATTCTATGTTCACTTTCATGAAGAACGCATTTTGGGTCCAAGATGACAAAAATGTATTGACAACAGTCTGTCTGTTTGTCCGTCCGTCTGTCGGTCTGTCTGACGGCCTGTGTCTGTTCGTCTGTGGTCAAAGCTAGCGCCAAAACCATTCATCCAATTTTCTCCAAATAATGATATTCCACGATCAATTTAAAAGTACTCGAGGCTTTCTATGGTTGAAACGGATGTTTTAATTTTGGGGGATACTTTGCATTAAGCCTCTACAACATTTTCAAAATTTTGTCAAAAATGGCTCCAAATTTTTTTAATGAACTTCGTCTTGAGATTGCGTGAAGGGTGCTTAAGAGAATGGCGACAATCTCATTTTTGTTGAAATCTCTGGGTTTTCGAAAATTGCAAAAGTTCCGAATTTTAGGAGTCTTTCTACAACTAAAATATTGGAAATAGATTTTATCCTAACAGATGATTTTTGAAGAGAGGTTTCGAAATAAGGTCATGTACAATTGTTTGAAAATATAAATAGTTTTCATGTAATTTTGCGAGAAATAGGCCTATAGGCAATTTTTAATTTTTTATTTAAAATTTATTATATTAAAATTTATATGCATAAACAATTACTTTATTTAAAAAGACTCCGATTTTTTTCTAAATTATCTTCTTGTATCTATCAAAAGACTAATTTTTTTAAACAAATATTTATTTCAAACGGCTTCAATTTTTTTCTTTAAATTATTTCCTCGAATGTATCAAGTAACAGTTTAGTGCTAGTTCTAATTTTGGCGAACTCTTCATTTTCGAAAATTGCAAACATTGTAAAACTACAGATTATAAATATAGATTTTTGTCTTTTTAAATTTTTGTTTTAAGAGTGAAACAGAAACACTGGAATTTGGGTTCTGAGTGACATGTTCACATTGGAACGCAACTTCCAGTGTTTCTGGCATCCCATACCTTCCAAAATGTTATAGAACATCCACAAAATTATCATTTTTTATATTATGGCATCAAGAACAACTCGTGACTTTTGTAGAACACTAAAATCTCGTTTTAAAGTGCTAGCACGCATCGTTTTCAAGTTATAATGCAGTGTGTTGCAACGTATGTGTATTGCGAGTTGTATGTGCGCCTTACTTTCTGGCTATGCCATAATCTACGAACTTCTACGATTGTCGTGTTCCATCTCTTTGATGCAGTATTCCCTTTCCAACAAAAGCACACACGCGGCTTTTGGGTCGATGGTTTCAGGAGCGGTGGTAGCCCCGGAGTGGGTTGAACGATTTCATAAGACGAATCGAGCTTCTTCTGTGAATGCTGGAGTACAAAAAATGCTTTTCCGGCCCTTGCACACGTCTTGCCGCGGGGAGCGAGCAACAGGTGCCCGCAGGGGCGGCGGGAGGGGGGGTCCAGGGACGCAGGGGGTGGGGGGTGGCGGGTGCCTGCGGAGAGGAATGTGGTGGGCACGCGAGGCGCGCGCAAACACGCGCCCGCACGCCGTCACGCCTCACGCCCCGCGCCCCCGCGCCCCCCCCTACGAAGCACCGCCCTCGCACACACACACCTCAGCGCGATAAGCGGGCTTCACGAGGGCCATCCCGGATTCGATGGTCTAACGGTCAGCGTTTCGGGTTGTTGTAGCCAAGATTGCGGGTTCAAACACGATCGAAGCCGTGGATTTTTAACGACGAAAAAATCCTTCGTTCGCCTTCCTTCGGAGGGGAAGTAAATCTGACAGGCCCATGTAGTAGATTTACTGCATGTAAAAGCCTAAAAGAAGCCTCTGAGCTACATTCAAAATTGCCTCTTTCGTCGCCCGAGATAATACCTTCTTTCTCCGCTAGGAGAAAGGAGCGTAGCGAAATTTAAGTGGTCAGACGGAAGGGCCCGAGTCCCGCCACGTAAAATAAAGCATTAACTAACATCCAGTTTACTTGCTCGCCCTTATTTCGTAAGAAGAGAAAGTATTGTAATCGTGCGCCGGAAAACGACGAACGTTTAGCAGAAATTCTCTTATCGCCGGGCTCTGGTAACGAAAAGTGGATAAATTGTGTTCCAAAACATAGTAAACTAGGAAAACCCTGCAGACGTTGTTCTGCCCTTCATCTCTCTCTTTCCCTTCCCATATACCTTTCTCACTGTCTCTCCCTCCCTCACCTTGTCCCAGTCTGTCTTTCTATCTCTGCCGCTCTCTGCCTCTCTCATTCATATTTAGTTGCAGATTCTGCACGTCTCTGAGCAGGTAGGGTAATATTGGGAAGCGCCGGACCAGCAAAAATGTAATAGAATGTTCAGGAAGCATTTATTTTGTAGATCCTTCGGCCTCAAAATTTTAGTTTTTAAGGCTCTAGTACGCCTAATTTGGGAGTTATTTAACGATATTTTCAAAATGCTGTCACGTGTGTTGCCGGTTGCATTTGGTGTGAATATTTAATTTTGTTCTACAGCGCCATGTAGTGGAGTTACAAAATAATTAACAACACATAAATCTTGTGGGTGAAAAAACACTTAAAAGTGCCAACTTTCATGGAGATCTGTCCAACGGTACCGAAAAATGGATTCGGCCCTTAGTACAGAAAAATTGATGGACGGCAAAACTTTTGTCCGTCTGTCTCTCATCAACGTTACTGCTTAAACCGTTAAACCGATTTTCTCCAAAATTATTATTTCTCGATAGATTTAAAATGAACTCGAGGCACTCGTGAGTTTGAAACTGGTAGTTGATCTCGTTTCTCTAATTCGTGCTTGCATGTCGGCGTGCTTACTCGCCGTTTGTGCCTGAATTTCGGCAAGCTGATTCTCAGTTAGTACTTGTTTTTCAGGGAGTTGATTAGCCATTTTGCCCGACTTCCACACTGATTCTCGGTTTGCACCTGAATCTCTGGCGAGCTTGCCACTCTCCTCTGAATTGAGTGCTTAATCGCTTGGATGTCCGTTGGCTCCTGATCTGCTCTCCGGGGCTAGCTCTTCTGATCGTTGTCGTTTCCAGACATCTTGCTGTTGCAGCTTCGCAGACTCGTGTTACAATGTACTCAGCACACAAAACATGTACACACAATAAACAGATTACTAAAAAGCACAGACAAAACAACAAAATATCAGTGCTTTCTGTTGGCAATTTGCCAGTTTACTGCTACGCTACAGCCTGAATCACACATGCGGAGTACAAAAACCAATAACTCAAGAGTTGATTGGGTGGATACGAGCCGTAAATCTTCAATTTACTCCGACAAATCAGGTCGAGTGGCTCATCGTGGAAACAACATAATTACAGTGACATGACGGTTCGCTTCGCCTGATTCGCGCCATGTTGGGCGCCAAATATAATTAGCGCCGGGAGGTTATATCGCGGCCCTACTCTTTTGGGGGCGACAACTTCACTTGCTCGGCATTGCGTGCAGGCGTTGCTTACAGTTCGCCTAATAGTTCACCGTTTGTTTGATCCACACACCATTGACCCCCGTTGCCCGTTCGTCATCGGCTTTCACAGGGGCAGATAATTCGCGGCGATACCTCACAGCGATTTGGTAATGAACCCCTGCGACGCGTGAGTGTTATTGGCACGTGGGGGTCGTGGCGGGGTTCCGCAGAAGAAACTATCGCTTTTCAAGACAGGCGACTAGCGCGCAGAGTGCTGGCGGGGTCCGCGAAGGAGGCAGCTGCCTTTCCCGGTTGTCCGCATATGAATTAAATCTCTAGACGTCGGCTGTTCGCACTCTAAGCCATTGTCGGAGTCCGCGACGGAGGTGACTGTCTCTCTCCCGGCGGATCGTACGCGGGGTGAGATTCTAGAAACTGCCGTTCCCTAGCCCTTTGCACTCGTAAGCCACGAGCATAATTCACCTCCTACAGCTCGTACGGCATGACAACGATGCCACGAGAACAATGGCTGCTAGGTCGTATCAGTATGTAATGTGACACGTCCCACAACTCGTAGGGCATGTTTGAGACGCCACACCAAAATCCCTATTTAACCACAGATGCCCACGTATTTTCCTGGCGTGTAAAATAAATTTTTCATTGTTGAATCGATCCGGGCTACTGTTCTATTTTTAAACAATGTTGACGCAATAATGAGAAAACGAGCTGAAACAGGGGAATGCCGAGTATCGGTTTCGAACTGTGCAGCCTTTTTTTCCATTGTCATCTTAGACATGCCTTATGAGTTGTAGGACCTCGCAATGCTTAGAAACCTCCGACCACAGAGAGCATTCATGGGAGGTATGTCACACATGCCCTACGACTGGAAAGGGCAAGGGCGACAGCAATCGAAATTCATTTTTGAATTTTTTCGGAAGCGAATTCGGCCACCACCAGTGATGCATGTCCACCGTCTTTTCTAATAACTGCGTAAACTATGGTTGGCGTGACACAGAGGCGGAGAACGGTTCTCTTCGCCACCCCTTCTACATCGCACGCGTGATTCAGGCTGTAGCGTAGCAGTAAACTGGCAAATTGCCAACAGAAAGCACTGATATTTTGTTGCTTTTTCTGTGTTTTTTAGTAATCTGTTTATTGTGTGTACACGTTTTGTGTGCTGAGTACATTGTAACACGAGTGCGCGAAGCTGCAACAGCAAGATGTCCGGGAACGAGAACGATCAGGAGGGCAGCCCCGGAGAGCGGATGAGGATATAAATAGACAAAAATGTAACTTCACTACTTGTGCACGTCTTCTGAATTTCAGTGGGAAATATAGTTATTCAAATTATCGTTTTTCATATTATCGAGGCAAAAAGTATTATTCTTTCATGAAGAACATGAGGGTTCAGGGCAGGAATTTATAACTAATTTACCTTTGAAAATATATTTTATTATATAGGAGCGAATATTTTGTCAACAAAACTCGAAAAAAAACCTCTCTTTTCTGTATTCAAAATTCGACTAGAATATGGTTTAGGATAGAGACCACAGAATTATGAAAACGTACACAAAATTCACTTCTCCCCATAGCTCGTCATACGCAGTTTTTAACTGTTTTTTTGACGTAAATAAATAAATAAAAATAAAAGGAGCCAACGGACATTCTCCCTTCCTTCGACGCGTGAGGGCGGCGGGAGCTCGGGCGAGGCGTCGCGTCGCCTGGGTCGTCAGCGCCGCACACCTGTTCCTCGGGCTCACCCCCTTTCTTTTTAACTTTCCCCTCGCCAGTGGCCCTGGCGAGGCGGTCGTTTATTGTCTTGCGGGGGGGGTACATGCACCGCAGCTCGATGGCTTATTAACTAACTTATTATTAACCTGGATGAAGCCGGCACTTTGGCCGGCAACCTAAGATTTACATTACATTACATTTATTTGAACTGCAATTGGGTATGACACAGTGTTAACGCGACGATATAGCTTCTTATTCAGGTTCAGATTTTAGGTTAATATTCAATTTTGGGAGAGCTATCATCAGTTTTGGTTACGGCGAGACGAACGTTATGGTATGCTCGCTCGATCTCTGAAAAGACACAGTGTACCCACCCCTCTTATTAGAAGATAATATAAATAAATAAGCAATCAGAGAATAAATCGTTCAACCTTTTACCTCAGTTTCACATGAAAAGCAATGCCTTCTTTTAATCTGTATTCCACAAAATTTCACTCATGTATTCACAGTGCTTCCCGCGGAAAAATGGTTGCTCTTTGAAATGTTTTGTAAAAGCCGACACGTATGCCAACCTTTCTAACTTAAACTGTTTTCATGGAACGTTAATGCGAGCTCACTGAAGCTCGTTCACTGGGCAGAGCGACTACTTTGAAAAACCTGTTTCGCCGTTTGAATTTGTTTCAATGCTGTCATTGGTTTAAAAAAAACAAACGGAAATCTGGTGTGTCTAAATAATTTGCTCTGCACTAGAGTGCTTGGGGAGTGGAGTCCGGCCGGTGCTGCTCCCTTGCGACGAGAGATGAAACTATTACGAAAAGCCGCCGGCTCGAATGCTATTATGACTAACAAAGAAACCGTATATTTCCGCACTTTTCGCCACCAGCACGCGGATTTGGAGGGAATTTGAAGTTCGACGCGGTACGTTCAAAATGCAAATTCTGAGCTAGTAATAAAGGGCCAAAGATTGTTATTAAAAACCAATCTCTCGCCACGGCGCCAAATATGAATCCTTTTCGATGCCTATGTGCCAACACACGGTGGCAGTTGATTAACAATAATTACAATAATAATAAGGTAATAAAAAAATTACAATACAAAACGATACAATACAATACGATGCAATAATCATACTATCACTAATATTAAGTATTATAACAATTATTTCAACTCTACTACGATATACAAGAATGATATGTTAGTGATAATAAAAAACAGGACAAACTACATAGATATTGGCTAAATTAGATTTTAAAACGGCATTTATTATCATCTTGATTATAGTTCTTTCGTCTTTGTCTTCTTGTTGCTGCTTATACATGGATTTATTCACACAAGCATTCATACTAAGATCTATTTACAGTTCACTCATGCACGCACTTCCACACGACACTATAATCACTATTATAAGCTCACCCCATTGCGGCGACGGAAATGATAACATCCGGCTTGGCGCGCACCTGCAGACATTATCCTCTGAAGACGGGCGTCTGTGCGAAATTCCTGCAGCATCAGCCCGATAGGAAGCTGGAAGCAAAATATGCTGAAAACGCACGGGAATATCGGGAAAGCGGCCGCCCCATTACAACACACACAAGCAAGAATACTTTCACACAAGCTTGTCTTCATTACGTCGAAGTTGAATATGTTGATTAGGAGCTAGCAGTTTTTAAAATATTATACCATAATAAGCGATCAAAGCTTTTTAAAGTAAAAGAAATCTATAAACCAAGCAACCAAAGGTGAAAGTCATTCAATGTATAATACATAAAAATAAGCTGATAAATCGATCGCCTTTTATCTTATAAATGTTATACCTGGAACCCTCGATAAAAATATTTGTACGAAATACATTTTTAAAGCAAATATTACATCGTCACACATTCAACATTTCAATAACGTGTCACTTTGTGCGGAGTGTGAAATACACATTGTATGCAAGTGTGATACATGTATGTATATTAATTAAGCATCGAGGTGTCAACCACAAAGAACATTACAATATAAATTTAATGTAAGGAATAAATAGCCATTCCTGTGTTTCGGGACTAATTTATCTTCAGCGGCTCTACCAAGATAGTAACAAGTGAATAAATATAATTAGCATATCCACTGATATAAATAAATACAGCAGTACAAATTAACACTAAAATTTTTAGAAATTGAGTGCATATTCAAGTAACATCATTTAATCACCTGAGACTTAACTCGGCGCTATCTTGTATGTCATGTAGAATACTGCGACTGATTGTAGAAAAGTTGAGGAAAGAAATGGAATTGTGGGAAAGCTAGTCAACTGATAGTTTCATTATGGAGGTGCATTTTACTTAAGGTTGTTCTTTAAGCCTATTAAATAAGTTTTTTTTAAATTTTAATATTTCCAAGTTTTCTAAAATGTACACTTTGTCTCCTTTATTTCTAAGTGAAGAATTTTTACATGGGTATCAGGGTCGAAAGAGTGAGTTTCTTGAATTAGGTTGTTCGAAAATGTATAATTCTCTAATTTCGGCCTCCAAGATCTAGGGTGTTCATTGACTTTATAAGAAAACTTTCTACTATTGTAGAGTCTACTACTGTATTTAATTTTGCCAAATTTGGAATTTGGAAATTCGAATTTATCGAATTTGCAATACATTTGCAATGTGGCGGCACGATAGTTTGAATTTCCCAGGATAACTTCATACCACATGTATGAGAATCGCAGTGACGGTTTTTCTGGGTATATTGACCGGTGTTTTGGATTGATGTATTTAGGTTGATTTGTTACCTTTAAATTAATTAAATGTTTATGCCTATTGCGCTATATTTGATAACGACTGTAATGTGTTGATAGGGATAGAAAGTGTGACATGATAATTTTTCGTAATCGTTTCTGATACAATAAATTACATGCTGTTGTAGCACCACTAGTTTTTTTCTGTGCAATGATAATCAAACCAACGGCAGCGCTGCAGACAAACAAGAGAGTTATAAATTCTGACCCTTTCAACTTTCGCAAATATGTAGAAAAAGTCAGTTAATGTAAAAATGCTGATGTGAAAACGTTTTATATTAATATTTTAGCGGACATATTCGTTGTTGAAGTTTCTATTAACGAAAAATCTTTTTTCAACATCTGTGCATAAAGCGCATAGCCGTTGTCCATCCCGGGGAAGATCAACGATTCACATTTACCGCTGTCATGAAAATTCTGTGAATCCGAATGCACCGTGTCTTTTGGACGAGAAATTCATTGTGTAAAGGTGAAATTATGTCTCATTCACTTTGAATATCTTTCTTTATTCCATGGCTGTGTAAAACATTTGTTTTGAAAATGTATCCATTGTAACCTCTTATAAACTTCTTTACACTTCGTTTGTGCATCGCATGCTACACTTGTATGATAAATGCGCCGTTAGTTTGCGCTGTAATCCTTCCTTATCTTTACAGAGTCTTTAAAACTATATCCCAACTTGGATTTAGAGAAACTATTTACTTTCTTTATTTTATGTCAAAAGCAGTTAGAAACTGCGATGTGCTACGGGGAGAAGTGTATTTTGTGCACGTTTTCTTAATTATGGATCCTCACACTAAGCCATACCCAAGTTGAATCCGGAATGCAGAAAAAAATTAGCGTTTTTGGAAATAATTGTTAACAAAATATTCGCTCCAATGTAATAAAATATACTTTCAAGGGCAAATCAGCTGTAGATTTGGGCTCTTATTCCTCATCACGGTCTTCGTGAAGGAATAGTACTTCATGTTTGTTATGTCCAGGAAAACACAGAAATTCGTCAACACAGTTTTTATTGAACAAGATAAATGCCAGTGCAATATAACAATTCCGGTAACCAAAGAATAAGTTCATAAATACAAGCCAAGTTACCGTTTTCCAGGCGATGTACCCAAATCAAGCCGCATTCACCGTAAGAATCCATAAGAATGTTCAATACACAATCAGAGGGTCCAAAATCTCACTATTACAGCTGCTCACACTAACTCATGCCAGGAACTCTACACCGAAACTGTCTCTCAACTCGGCGGCGGAGCCCGCTTTTATTGGTCCCGGCGGCGTAGGCTCGCTTCCACTCTGGGGCTTCGCTGACCGGCTGCCTCCTCTTCGTTTGCCCGGTCTTATCACGGTCCGCTGCTCTCCAAGTTGCCGCCGTGTGCTGGCGGTTAGGCGCGCGATTTAACTCGCCGCACACCACCGCAACAATGTTCAACATGGAGAACGATAATTTGAATAACTATATTTCCCACTGAACTCTAGAAGACGTGCACAAATAATGGAGTTACATTTATGCCCAGAAGCAGAACAAGAGGCCGTCTCAGCATTTTCTCAAAGGATTAGGAAACCTGCACGAAAAAACCTGGTCGAAATGGGAAATGGAAAAGTTGATGTTTCGTTGTCGCTCTGCCGCCGGTCAGTCATGTGAACGACCCTTGCTCCTGAAGAGCGTTCTTGGACGCGCAGCGCTGCCAATGAGAAGTGAATACATTGTCATGAATAAGGGGCGGATTTTTTGTCATTTTTTTTCTTTTCAGTTTAAAACAACGCCGTTTAGTATAGAAATTCATTTGATGTTATGACAAAACGCAATGACCCATTGGATGTCATTTTTTTGCATTTTTGGCTGTTTTCATCAAGTTAAGTATCATTTTAATGGTACTTGCTTCAAATAATATTTACTAGATGCAACAAATTCCTGAGTAGCCTATAGGATTTCTTCGCCCGTATATTGTAATGTCAACCGTTGTGAGTAATATGAAATCTGAGGTTCTTTTGACGCCTATCCGCGCCATTGTCTGTTCGGTCGATTTCGCGATAAATGAAGGCAGAGATTTTCTTGTAAAGAACAGTCCAAACCAAACATTTGCAAGCTGAGCTCACTTGAACAAAAGAAAGAATCCTCGATTACATCAGTAACATAACGAACAGCTTATGAGTTACAGCTTGAGTTGATCATCTGAAGTGGTTTTGATGAGTTTTTTACGTCATTTTTCTTGGTTGTTAAGGTATTTTAAAAACTTTTTAGAGCATTTTATTCATAATTTTTTACAATGTTTTAGGTCATCAAAATGCGCCCCCTAGTCATGAATTTCAATTTTCGTCTTCAAATAAATCAGTAAAACCTTACTAATGTATATGTTGCTTTCTCTCTCTCTCTCTCTCTCTCTCACTCACTCTCTCTCTTTCTCTCTCACTCACTCTCTCTTTCTCTCTCTCGCTCTCTCTCTTTCTCTCTCACTCACTCTCTCTCTCTTTCTCTCTCACTCACTCTCTCTCTTTCTCTTTTTCTTTCTTTCTCTTTCTTTCTCTTCTCTCTTTCTCTTTCTTCCTCTCTCTTTTTCTTTCTTTCTCTCTCTTTCTCTTTCTTTCTCTCTTTCTCTTTCTTTCTCTCTTTCTTTCTTTTTCTTCATGTCTCTTTCTATCTCTTTCTTTCTTTCTCACTTTCTCTCTTTCTCTTTCTTTCTCTCTCTTTCTCCCTCTCTCTCCCTCTCTCTCCCTCTCTCTCTTTCCCCCTCTCTCTCTCCCTCTCTCTCCCTCTAATATCGCCCGTGGTCCCAAGGAGTGTTGTGTCGCAGGCGGAGCTGGTGTCGGTGGAGGGCAAGGAGATCGACAGCCACTACGTGCTGGCGCGCGAGGCCGTGCGCAAGTGGCACGCGCCCTCGCACTGCTACCTGCTGGTGCAGGGCCTCGAGCACTCCCTAACGGTACGGCGCCTGCTCTTCTTTTTTCTTCTTTCTTCATGATTACGCGATAAAACAATAAGTTCTTGTGTCTCTGTTTACTTCATAAAATGAAGTGTGGAAAATTACAAAGTAGATTTGATTTATTTATCATTTTCGGCAATTTGTGTTGTATGAAATATATTTACATACATTGTTTACATCTATAAGTATGTTGTGTTAACCATTTAAAGAATTAATTTTCTATTTTATAATTTTTCTTTTAATTGTTTTTAAATTTTATCACAATTTTTTTAATTTTTAACGGTAATTTATTATTTAATGCAAAAATGTATAAAGAAAAAATTCAATTATAATGTTTATAATTGAAATTTTGTCGTCAAATATTGTATCACAACCGTTATTCCTTATTAAATAATAATTTGTAGAATACTCATAAAATAATTTCATTTCTATTTCAAAAAAATATTACTATTTCATGAAAAAAATGCATGTAATTCACCTCGTTTATATAATTATGACATTTTGATATTGGTTATAAGTTGCGATAGTTGAGAAGATATGTATGAGCAAGAAATTAAATAACGTGCGCCATGAGCGTCTCTCCGCAGTGACACCAGGGGCTGGTGAGAATGCTAGCAACAGAAATTGTGTTGGTAGCACGAACGTCATCTTGCAAAAATGAAAACGTAAATTGTTTACTCGCCTCAACCATAACAGACGCTGGAAGTGTTGTCCTCTTCCACTTTTTCCTCGTGATCTGGCTGCTGCCAACACAAATGCAATTTTTAATAGGAAGCCCTGACTCAGCTCGTTCCGGGGAGAGATTTTTGGCGCACTGTACCTTGCTTGCACAACCAATTCGAATGTGATGTCCAGTGGTTCTTGAGTTTAGGACAATGACAACAATTTACATTGCCAACGTTGTGGCCATTTATTCGGCCTTCATCAGAGCTATAGATTAAAATGTATATGTATGTACGATGACTGTTTCAATCATTGATAGAATATGTGTTGACATTAAAGCGAATTATTTCTTTACCTCTAAGTGGCTATATCTCACTTAATAAATAGTTAAAATGCATGTCTAACATTCTGCAAGTGCTGTGCAGCGGCTTTTGTTTATGTGTGTTATGATTATAATACAATAATCTCAATACATCAAATATGAACATGAGAGTATTTCATGTTTCATAAATGTCTGATCTAAATAAACAATAGACTCAAGTAAATACAGGAGGATACAATTTGAATACAGAAAAGAAAATAATATTTTTTACAATAATGTTATAACATTGAAATTACACGAACTTCACAATTGAATTTTTTTTGTTCCTTTTTATTTTCTGCCCGTTCGGCCTTTCGGGGATTATTATTTACAAACATATACTTTACATAAAGTACATAAATCTCCATCAGTTGCATCAGGGCACAAGTACACTTCCTTGAGCTCATGTTTTTATTTACGTACATCTATACTATCTTTCCTATTTACATTTAATTTAAAAAAATGATAGCATTGAGCAGAATACCACTTTTGTGAATAATACTCACATACAGTTATTACAACCACATAAAATATTTACAACTTTATCACCAGCAATTATTCATGGCGGCTTTAAGCGATCGTTTGGAAAGCTTGACATTATTCTGGATGGTGCATGGTACGTCCAAGGTTGGAAGTTCTTTTGCTAGAACAAGCTTCAAGCCTTAAATATTGTTTTGATAGTTTATTTATGTGCGCTATAATGTAACTAATATTTAATTCCCTTTGGATTTGCGCATTAGGGATAAACCAGGGAGCTCTGGTAACCAGTGTAAGTATATTATTAATACATTATTAGCACTGATGTACGCCGAATAAAAGGCCGAAACGTCGGCAATGTAAAGTGGTGGTTTTCTTTCATTGACGTAACTCAAGAATCCCTCGACATATAACTCCAACGGGTGAAGAATCTTGAATGTAAATCCGAAAGTTGTAGTGTTGCACTCGATACATTGCTAAAGGATTTTCGATGTTGATGGAAACATCTACAAAAAACATCGATGTTGAATTCATCTATGTTCTAAATATAGACTAATAAACGTGCTATTTTCCTATTCGTTTTTAATTACCGAACGCAAATGAGATATATTTTACTGTTTGGTTAGCAGCATGTTAGTAGGAGGTTACTATGCTAAAAATATTATTATTGAATATAAAGAAGAAAATTAAAATTAAAGAACATCGTAGTTCGCTATTTTACCATCTTAACCTTTTAGTCAATATTCTAAATATACCATGCAAAATACCACAAAAATAACATAAAAATTCTTTAAAGACATAATAAAGCATTGCATGAATAATAAACTCAAACATCGATGTTTTTGTAACAAAATATCGATGTGAAGAAAACATCGAAGGCAAACTATCGATGTTAATATGTCGATGTTTCTGGTGGAAAATAACGATGTTTAAAAAACATCGATGTTTTTGTAACGAAATATCCATGTGAAGGAAACATCGAAAGCAAACTATCGATGTTAATATATCGATGTTTCTGGTGGAAAATATCGTTCAAACATCGATGTTTCTGGTGGAAAATATCGTTCAAACATCAATGTTTCTGGTGGAAAATATCGTTCAAACATCGATGTTTTTGGTGGTAACATATTGATGTTTCTGGTAGAAAATATCGTTCAAACATCAATGTTTCTGGTGGAAAATATCGTTCAAACATCGATGTTTTTGGTGGTAACATATCGATGTTTCTGGTGGAAAATATCGACGTGAAGAAAACATCGAAAGCGTGAAGAAAATTGATGTTAATATATGTATGTTTGAAAAAAAGTGTTGAAGTGTTGTTGCCCTGCCTAACCGTGCCCGGTGCGTGGTGCGCAGCCGGGCGAGGCTGCGCGCGCGTCCGTGGTGTCGACGTGCCCGTGCGCGCGGCCGCTGCACTTCCTCGTGACGACGGGAGGGCGCGCCACCGCCTGGGGTCTGCTGCCGCCCGCCGCCGCCGCCGCCGCCTGCCGCCTCAACTTCAGGTTCTCCTCCTCCTCCTTCACTCGCCCCTTCTTCCACACGTCTTTTGGTCGCCTCAGACACCTTTGCATTTGTCAGGGATTAGCGAAGAATTGCAATCAGATTGTAGATCGTTACGTTTTATTAACATTGTCTGCGTTTGGACACATATGTTCTTTTAAATAATACTGTTGTTGCTTACATTAAATTTCCGAAACTACCAAAAGTTTTAAACTTTAAAAATATGGAACCGGTCTCGACTTTTAAATAATACTAAACAAAATACAAGTTATAGATACAATTCTTTTATTTTTACCTTTTGCAAAAATATGCCGATATTGATAGTATTAATGTAATTAAGAAGTCGTGATATTATCATTCTGAATGTAGATGATCTCGTAGAGTACTGACAGTATAATTATTTAGCAATGAAAATTTATCGACGGCAAATAATTACTCAACGATAAGGATTTCCCGATGTATGATATGAAAACTCGTTCAGTATGTTTTCCGGTTTCAATAAAATTCTATTCATGATGGAAAATTCTCGTGGTGTCGAAAGTAGTGTAATTCTTTAAATATGCATATTTTTATTACAACAACTGCTTTAAAGTTTAATGATATCAAGTTTTTGATTTAATAACCATAATTTACTGGAATGAAACATAATATTCAACAATCTCCAAATGGTAATTAGCTCAGTTGTTTAGAAGAACGTATGTCATTCTGAAGTATTTCAATTATTTTCTAAGTTTCTTATTTGTTAGTAGTTCCGAATATTAAACCATTGTATTTATTTGTAAGACTTGTTTCAGGTGCATGAACATTTTATTCCTGGTAATGCAATAGACCATTGACTTAATTCCTCAAACAAAATCTAGAAGGTAGAAGATAGTAATTAATTAGTTTTATTTTCTTTGGATTATTTCTTGTAAAATACACCCATCTAATTGTTGCTAGAGAAGATAACGTTTTCGTGAGGATATCGCAACTAGGAACTATAGAAAGACCGCCAAACTGTTCAATATTTTACCAACACTAATGAAAAAAAGTTCAGAAAATGTGCTCAACTCTCAAACTTTTCTGAGATACATTGAAGATGGTTTAGTAGTTAAATTAGGACCTAACGAAAATAGAGGGTAACTCATGGCCTGTTGCACTCTTCTTCTGTACAGTGAGTAGCCCTGGTAATGACAAAATGTATTAGTGGGTAACTTTGGTGTATAATGAAATCAGGACGATGAAGATCTAGCCCGCAAAGTCATATGTGAATTAAAATTAACCAATTCTTTGAATGCAGATGCCATTATAAGACCCGACGATTATATTGTGACTATATGAATTTCACTTCAATGACTTCTATGATGTGGCACCATATCATATTACTAATGAGATGTAGGCAAACAAACTCGAGAGATGTGGTCGCCAATGACCTAGTTGTTTCTAGGGCGACCTAAAATAAACAATTAAAAAATAATAACAAAAAATCGAGAGATAAAGGGCTATCTCTATCTCTATTTCAGCTAATGCTGAAAAAACTGCCGACATGAAACTGTAACTCACGTTGCAAGTGTCCCTGATATCTTAAAAGTGTTTTTTTAAACTTCAGTCTATCCCTCGATCTTTCCGTCTCTCTGTTGACAACACAAGCACCGGAACTTTATACACGATTTCCCTCATGTACAAAGTACATTTGTACTTTGTACTTGGATTGTTCAATACCCTCAAATGTACCCTCGAATATTACCCTCAAATGTACCCTATTACGCCGTTTATCGCACACAAGGCGCCACCTCATTTCTCTGGCGTCCAGTTGTAACACTTTTTGGGCACTCTCACTGAATCCATTTTCTTTTGAATTGGCCGTATCAAAACAATCTTTTCTTTTTAGCATCACTTCAACATCCTTCTACATTTAATATCCTCGGTTCTTAGAGGATCAAGTAGTGCGACTGCGTGGCATCTTCCCCAAAAACTATTATTAACAGTATTAATTATCTTACTCAGAGCTTGGTTAAATACCCAAATTTCAGGGCCATATGTTACTATGCTCTCTATCAAAGACTTAAATAACTGGATTTTTGTTTTAGTTCGATAGTCCTTACTCCAAAGAAGTGCGTCTCAAGTAGCGTTTATTACCTGCATACTCATTTAATTTTTGATCAAATATCGGCTTTATCTTCACCCTCCTCAGCCAAAATTACTTGTAAGTACTTAAAATCTTGTACATTTTTAATCTTAGAACCCTTTGGGATTATGTCTACCCGAACATCAGCAATTACCAAATAATGAGTATTTTCCATGTTGATTTCCAACCCCCATTTTTCATATTCACGTACAAGTTTCCCCATTATTTATGAAGTGTCATTTACAACTTCTGCAAGAACCACTTGATCGTCGGCGAACAATTATGTATGAATATTTTCTTCCCCTATCTGATTTTTCCTTTTTAGTGGATTTTTCGTCCATGTTCTCAAGGCCGATGTAAAATATATTTTGGATAATGTTAGAGATAATCAACATCCTTATCTTAATCCCTTGAAAGACTCTGATAAACCTGCGCCGTTTGGTCAAGATATAATTAATTTCAAGCGCTTTTAGTAACTTCATTCACGCGCCCTGTTGGGTTCTTTGTTCGACCTTCTCGGGCGCTTTTCCGATCGTCCACCGCCTGCGGTGCAGCAGGCGTCGCTTAGGAATTTTCCCGGGAGTCATGTGAAATGTGCGTTGACTGAACGTAGTTCCTTCACACAGCACAGTGGGCTACACACGTCTTTCCCTGGTGCTCGCAGCGCCTACATATCGCATATTTCAAAAGCTTTCTACGACGGCATTTTTTACCCGACTTGTTGCACTCGCATTGCAAAGTCTTTCTCGCAAGCCTACTTCTCTGCTACATTCCACCAACACGTGATCAAAAGGGCTGGCTGTTATTTGCTGGATTTATAATTTCTGAAACGTTTGCCTGAAAAGATACCGTGATAGCGTGAGAAGTTGAACGTAAGAACATGTCCATTCGTTCTCTAATATTACCCACTGTTTGGTTTTCTCCGTATTCACTTGATGTTCATCAAATTTAATAAGTTCCAAGGCAATAGTGTTCGTAGGTTTTTGCAAATTTATTTTTATAATACGAATGAAAATTAAATGGTTTCTGCCGCGCAATTCTTTTGTTTAACTTCGAAATGGCAACAATAAATGTTTCCATCGTCGTGAAAGAAAATTATGGCACCGTGGAGCGACCAAACTGCCACTGGGTTCAGGGGCTTAATCAATGCCATCTATGTAGATCTATTTAGGTGGCGTTGTTGGTGTAATTCCCTAACAATTCACTAAGATCACAGCGCCAAAACACCCCAAAACGCGTGTTTTTTTTAATTTCTTAAAATATTGTGACCGAATCCGAAAACAAATTGTTAGTTCCCCATCAAGAGAGCGAGGCGCGTCGAGTGATACTTCATATGTCTTGTTTGGTCCATGGGAAGTGGTCGTGTGAGTGACAGAACCGCACACTCATACACATGCATATACGCACACACGAAGTTACTCAAATACTTTTTAGAGACAATATTTTTTCATTCATGAATTTTTTCAACGAAATACAGATCTTCAAATAAGATTATGTACAATTTTTTCGAAAATATAAGTAGTTTTGTCAATTTCGCGTTTTTAAGCAATTTTGAAATATTTCTAAATTGGTTCATAATTTTTAAATATTTCGTAATAAAAATTGGTTTTGTTTCAAATCTTTTCACCAATTTTGTCCACTGATTGTAAGGGGCGCTTAAAGGAATGACGCAATTAATTTTCGTGAAACTTTCTGAATTTACGAAAATTTGCAAAAGTTAGTTATAATGCGAGAAAGTATGTGTTGTTGTAGCACCACTAATTTAGTAAGATAGCGAAATCCCTAAACTTTCTTTCCTCCATTTCTATAACAGAAAATGTTACTTCGTGCTCCGCAACAGATGTGTCTATTCGTGACTGTGTTTTATAATTCAATTAAAAGCGTTTTTCTTCGATAGAAATAATCTGTGAGCGCACTTCATCTGCACGTGCCTATTCAGTCACTTCATACATTTATTCCTTTGTACTTTGTTCTTTGAATGGTCTTTTTTCCCATTCTGCAATGAAATTTCATTATCTGAATTATATTTTGTCGTGCTCATTGAACTTCCACTTAAAATCAAGATGCATATTTGTATGCCAGTATTGCTTTAATGAATTATTTGTGATAGTTATTTTTTGTTAACAATTTCATGAATTGCGTTAAAACACCCTTTGAGCTCAGCAAGTTTGTGTGTTTGTTATTCAACGCATGACCGGTGCTTCGCAAATATTTCCTTAGGCAGACATCCATCATCCGGTGATGAGAAGGGTGGGCGCTTCGTCCAAAGGTCGGCAACGAGGCCAGCGGTTGGAACTGCGTCGAGAAATCAACGTTTACCGTGTCACTAATGAAATATTCATGCCTTCATTTTCATCCGCTTGTTCCCTTCGGGGGGCGGGGGATAGAGCCCGCACTGCAGGTCGCGTTGGGCCTAATGACGTTGCGAGGGTGAAACAAATCAGGCTGCAAAGCCCCACTTCCTGGGAAGAAACAAAAGAGTTGCAGCCACTAACAAGTTGTGCAGTACTGCCATGAATCTTTAAACTGCTACTCTCCCTTTTTGTTGAAATTTATGTGCTGGGTCTTCTGTTCCATTGGAAGGTGGCGTTTGTGCGGGGCAACATAGAGCCTTCTATTTCCGTCTAAACTGGAAAAAACGAAGTATTCACCCTAACCTAAAAATAGGTCATTCAACAGTAACCCACCAATATCTACTAGCCAAAGAAGAACCAAAATTGTAGTGTGACTGTCAATTCATATTCTAATACAGTGTCCCAAAATATAATTATCTGCGAAGCAAATAAGATATGTTTAATTACATTAAAACATTAGTGATAAAACTGAAGTAATTCAAGTACTTAAATTTCTGGAGACAATGAACACGTCTTATACATAAAAAACCATTGACACTAATGACCTTTATGTTTAGTTGACATTCATAAATAAAAGATGAGGACATGCCAAAAACTCAAACCATGTTTTTTCTCAACTTTCTCATAAAATGAAACAAAAAATCATCGAGAAATAAAATTCAATGATCCATCTGAAAACAAAATATAACATGTGGTGACTAGAACAGAATATACTTTCTCAATTTTGAAAATTCAGAAACTTCAAAGAAAATGAGACCTGCGCCATTCTTTTAAGCGTTCCTTGATCTGTCCGTGCAAAAGAATTCGTCATTCAAGAGTTGGATTTGGGAAATTGTTTTTTTACAAAATGCCTAAATTTCAAGCACAAATTATACGAAAAAGTACTCGTTTTTAAAACATTGTGCATGACTTATTTAAATAACCTTTTTTAAAAGTTTTAAGAACAGATTTTGGTAAGGCAGAAAGTTCTGTAGCTTGAACTTTTTCTAACATTTAAATGTTAAAATTTTGAACATGATCTTGTTTCAAGATCTTGCTTTAAAAAACAAATTTCATTCACAAACAATCTCTGTTTTCAATATTTTAGATTGTCAAGACGCCTAAAACAATGAAAACTGGCAATTTAAAAAAATCAGAGATTTCAACCAAATTGATACCTGCATTATTCTTTTAAGCGTCATTTACGTTATCCAAGGATAAAATTGAATCAACAAAATTTGGAGCCATTTTTGAGACAATTTTGAATTGGTTGAGGTTTCAGATAAAGTACCTCTCAAAATCAAAATCAGTTCCGAACTCAAAGGCCTTGAGTTTAATTAAATCGATTGAGGAATATCAATTTTGGAGAAAATCGGTTGAATGGTTTAAGCGCTAGCGTTGGCCACAGACAGACACAGGACCGACAGACAGTTTTGCCATGAATCGATTTTTCGGTAGCAAGGGCCCACAAAATACGTCTACGCATGTTAGAGGAAGTAATATACCGGATGATCAGTTTATAAAGTAACCATGCTGTTGAAGGCCCTGAGAGAAAAGTGAAAGAACAGTGAAAAGTGAAAGTGCAACACTGCTTCTGGGACAGCTCCTTTGACGGCATTTCTGCGACAGTTCCTTCACTCGCCACTCTCCACCCCCTTCCTTTCACCCGCGCCCTTCCTGCGGTCTGGGTCATTCCTGCTCAAAGCAAAACAGGCCGCGTCTTCATTCAGTGTTTTGAAGTTAACTTACAATGTGCCTCCGCATAGAGCAACGCAGGATTTGTGGGGGAGGAGTATTTCCGAACGCAGTCTTTCAGAGAGCGCCTGGCAGCTTTCAAAGAAAAATTTTAATCAGAGTCTATTCCGAACAAGAGAACCATACTTCGGTTAGTGAAGTGCTATCGCGAGACAGGGGGCGTGTTCGATCGCAGACGCAGTCGCCAAAACAGTTTTCGAGCAGCGAAAACTAAAGGAACGGATTCCATAGTTTCTTTTCAACTTCCACAAGAAAATTATTAAGGAAGAAGCTTCAGCAGCAATGTAATATTTCGTGTAGAAGTGCACACTGTGCCACAAAAAATTAAAAATGCGCGCATTCAAACAATGGTCATCTCAGGAGCTCGCATGTATTTGGTTATGGCGAATTGCAATCTTGAGGCACTTGATAATGTGTTTTTAGGTACGAGGCTTGGTTTCATCTGGATGGATATATTAACCAGGAAAGCAGTGGACTCTGGGGTACCGATAGGAAACAGTAGAGAGACTATTGCATTAAAAAAGATTGGAGTATGGTGTGCCATTTATTGACGTAAAATTATTGTTTGTTTGTTTTTTTCAAAGAAACGACGGGTATGTATCAGAATATATTGAGACATTTTGCACCTCTTCTTGAAAAGGATGGGAGAATTTTTTTTATTTTAGCAGGATGGAGCGACATCATACTGCAATTTCTGGAAAGGTTTTTTGGGAATGAAATAATTTCACGGGGTTTGTGGCCACCTCATTCGCTTAATTTGTCCTCACCCGCCGTTTATCTTTGAGGATGCCTCAAAAGTGAAGTTTATACGAAAAAGCACGCTTTATCTCAAAGAGCTGCAAAGAAACATCAAGGAAGCGATTCGCATGATTGACGAAGAAACTTTACATGGGGTTACAGCAAATGTTCTCAAGAGAGTTAATGCTTGTTAACAGATGGAGAGCATTTTGAACATTTTTTGGAAGGTTTGCTTGTTTCCGACATCAATTCTTTATTAAAAATATTTTCCTTGTCTTCTTTATCAATTACTAATCTATCTTTCTTATTTTTGTTTGCGGAGAATTTCCAAAATATTTTTTCTTAAGGTGGAGATAAATGGGTTGAAGAGCAATGCTGTGATATATCGTCAACCAGTGACTATCTCTATTTGATCAGTGATTATTATGCACTGACTTCTAAGCCGATCTTTCGTGACTATTTTATTTTTTAAAGTAACATTATTTCAATAATAATAATAATAATAATAGTAACAAACATTTGTTCTGTGAATCTGGAATTTATAATTTATTGATATTTATTTAAAACAGAAAATATAAAACATATGTACATTTCTGGAGCTTCATTGTAAAGAAACTAATACAAGCAAAATTTATTATTAAATCTTCCTGGATATTTATTTTAATGGCAAGCTTATTTCACTTTTAAACAATTTACGAAGTAATCGCAGTTCTTCTCAATTCAATTTTCTTTGGACGCCAAACAAGCAGACGCGTGCCCTTCTCTTTGAACTCGCGGCCACGTCGGTCACCTACTCTCCTCCTCTGGGTGGCATTAGGGGAGAGGGCATTCAGCGTACTTCACGACAGTTTCCTTGCTTGAAACCGCCAGCCGCTCTCCGACCCGCTCAAACGTAGTTGCTAGAGCAATTCGCTCTCCCTGCATTTCCGTGGGTTGCATTTTAAATTGATCACCCTTCACTATATTAAGAAACAAGATTTATTCATTTTTTTCGCTACGAACACCCGGCAATAAGAGTTTTTATTATCGAAAATCCGACTTTTCCGGTGCACAATTGCAATACCTTCTCTTCTTACAAAGTATGCGCAAGAATGTAAAACCTGATGTTAATCAAACTCATACTCAAAGTTTGCTGTAATCCTCCGTAGGTCGAAGGCCGAAAGTAGCGCTGGCCGTCGTTGGACGTTCAAGTATCCAGCGGTCTGTAGTTTCTTCTATCTCATTGTTGGAAAGATAATCACGAGAGAAACTGGTAACAATGTAATGAGCAGGTAAAATGTTACCTGCGTATTACAGGAACACCACCCTCTCCCACCGTTTGGGCGCACAAAAGGACAACGCGGCGCTCATCAGTCTCCTTGTAAGACGCATTAACGCTGCGTATTCTGATGGGTTATCTGGGTTCATTAACCATCTAACATTTAGAAAATGTAATAGAAGAATATATTGCGATAGACAACAATGGAGGTCAACGTTAGACGTGTAATAAAATTATAAATAAGGAGATAATAATGGGAAGGAAGGATAATAACACAACAACGGAGAATAGTGTTAATTTTAGTTGTAATTTTAGTGATGGGCACGTGAGAAATTTCCGTGGATAATAAAAACTATTAAAGAATCGTAAGGAGACCAGATGTCAAAGAGTAAACGAAGTTATGTGCAAATAAACAGTTAGCCAGTCGGAAGAAACACTGACATTATATAATGTGGGGAAGGTGTGATGATAGATGAAGAAGAAACGAATTTGAGACGTACTGCGCGTAGACGAGATTAAATGGGATTACAACTTGCAGGACAGGACGATGCGCACTTTGGCAGAGGCCAGAATGATTTGCGTGGTGGTCGAGTAGAGAATTCGTGTAGCGCAGCAGAGTACAGAACGATGTCGGTGGCTGTAAAGAGCAGAAGATGTATTTTAGATTACATATTACACTAGGAAAACCCGACAGACGTTGCTCTGCCCTTCATCTCCCTCTTTCCCCTCACATCACCGTTTCTCCCTGTCTCTCCCTCCTTCCCTCACCCTGTCCCTGTCTGTCTCCGTTTCTGCCGCTCTCTGTCCCTCTCATTCACATTTACTTGCAGATTCTGCACGTCTCTGAGCAGGAGAGGTAATACCGGGAAGCGCCGGACCAGCAAAAATGTAATAGAATGTTCGAGAAGAGCTCATTCTGTAGATTACGGCGTGAGAAACGTTTCTTTGACGTGAATATTTAATTTCGTTCTACAGCGCCATGTAGTGGAGTTACAACAGAATTAACAGCACATAAACCTTGTGGGTGAAAAAACAGGTAGAAGTGCTAACTTTCATGGAGATCGGTCCAACGGTGTTGGAGTTTAGCTCTTATATATATTACTCGTTCACTTTACATTTGCAGACGGAGCGCTGCAATCTGTTTACATGAGGTCACCGCCGACTGAATGAGAAACGCGCGTCTGCAGTATATACTGACCGTTTAATATGGTATAGATGGCGGTGAGCAGCACACAGAACCCCGGCGGGGCAAGAACATAACCATTAAGCAGTAGATAAGTGCAAAGAAGAAATAAAATATTGTACGTGAATGTTGTGAATAGCGTGTGGTGTGATCTATTTTATTGTATATTATCTTAATCATTTAAGAGCGCGACTCCAGCTCACTGTCAGAAAGGCATAATTCGTCAGCTGTGTCCGTAGCGCTTGTGCTGCCTTCGGAGACAGCTGATTGGTCAGATGCTGATTGACATCGAGGCCATTCGTGTATTCTCGGTTGTCTGTTCGGGCCTTCGCTTTCAAAACAACATTAGTTCCTAATTCTGCCGTCTGCAAATGTAAAGTGAACGAGTAATACCAACATCCAGTTTTATGTATAAAGATACAGCGTTTGTCCGTAAAGTAACGAGACTGGCCGCCGCACGGCGCTCCAGTCGCCAAAAGCACGCTGCCCGGCGGCGGGGTGTGTGGGAATGGGGGTCGCGGCCGTGGTGAAAAGACATCGTCCAGCTTCTCCTCCGGCGCATCGATTTTTGCTCGTTCTTCGCTGCACTATACAGGGTGTCCGGGGAGGAAACGTCGAAACTTGGAAAATAAGCTCTTAAGACAATTCTAAGCATATTTTGTCTAATAAACTACGTGGATATTCCGAATGTTTGAGCTTCAATAAGCACTCAAAAATTGGTTTGAAAAATTGATTTCTAGACAAAAATATGCATTATGGAAGCATAGAAACACTTCAGAAACATGTAAATTGGTTAGTATTTACAAAAGAAATGTACTTGTTTGTTCAGAAATAAAAATTGAGCGAGAAACAAAAAAGGCAGTCAATTTACACAATTCCACTGTTTTTTTTTATTTCTCGCTTAAGTTTTCTGTCTGAGCAAATATGTTCATTTCTTTTGTAAATAATAAACAATTTACATGTTTCTGGAGTGTTTCTATGCTTCCATAATGCATATTTTTGCCTAAAAACATTTTTTCAAACCAACTTTTGAGAGCTAATAGCAGCTCATCCATTCGGAATATCCACGTAGTTTATTAGAGAAAATAGAATTGTCTTAAGAGCTTATTTTCCAAGTTTCGAATTTCCTTCCCGGACATCCTGTATATATCATGAACTACGTGACCACAAGACGGGCACTTCGTTTGAAAAGCCAGACCAGACACTGGCGCCGTTTTGCATGGCAAGCGAGAGGTGTTGAGAATCATTTTGGAAGTGACGGAAAAAGTTACAATTTTCAACGGTGTTCGACCAAAAATAAAATATCCTTCCTTATATCTAATTCAATGAGTTGCAACAAGGTAATGATAGTTGTTTGGTATGTGGCTGCAATGAAAGTTTCCGCTAAAATTGTGACGCAACTGAAGCTCTTTGGCTGAAGCCGGATAGGCTGCGCCATGGCTCATGACAGGGATCACGCTAGCCACAAAAGCAGATTTTGAGTTTTTGTTACGTCGGAAAACTTTGAAAATTGATCGTTTGCTGAAGCAGCGTTACGCTAATATTTTTTTCTTTAACATGGGTGGGACCGCTTCTGAGACCTTCTGAGACATGTGCTTCCATTCTCTAACATTACTCACAATGCGGGTTTTATCTGTATTCGTTTGGCGTTCTTCAAATTTACTAAGTTACAAGTTACGTAGGTGTAGGTGTTCGCACGTAGCTGTACGTAGGTGTTCGCAAATTTATTATTAAATATACGGTAATTCGGACGAAACACTTCACTTCTTATGTTCAAGACAGCATTACTTTTGGCAATTCTGCCGCATGTTCCAGAACAATGAGTGGTGCGAACCTCATAGTAGAAAATGATGGTGTCGTGGAGCGAAAATTTCCTCTGAGGTTAATCTTCGTCACCTACATTTATCAATTTAGGTTGTTGGTTTAATTCTCCGTCTACCCACTAAGATCGCAGCGTGAAATACGCAAAAACACGTTTTTGAAAGTTTCTTAGAATCTTCTGGCCGTATCCGAAAACAAATTATCGGTTTCCCACCAGGAGACCGCAACAGGCGACGAATGTCTTCTCATATGTCTCGACTGCTGCATGGGAAGTGGTCTAACTGGGAGTGACAGATCCGCGCACGCACACACACACCCACACACACACACACACACACACACACACACACACATCCGTATTTACATACGTTCTAGAGATTTATATGTCGCGCATCCGCAGTGTTTGGGAAGTGTCCATTTTTGAGGGAAATTCCGATGTACGGTTTAGGCGCTGGTATTGTTCACAGTCGATCTGAAAGACTGCACGATTTTTAACATAACAACTGCAAGACTGCACGTTTTTCAACGAAATTTTTTGATTCACAAAACCCCCAAAACGAGTAGTTACCTGAAAACTTGAACACAGATTTTTACAACTTTACTTTGAAGTAAAAATCATTATTTCAGGGAAAGCAGTAGGCCGTGGGATTTAGAATGTAGAACTACTAGCAAACTGCGGTAACCGACCTGCAGGTGATGCCGAAGAAACTTTCGTTTACTTTTAAACTTTTTTGGAAAAAAATTACAAATTGGATCAAAGGAAATTTGAGTCATTCTACGAAGTAATTATGTAAAAACAAAATGCAAATGTTTTGTTTCACAAAATTCGCCTTTTTTTACTTTTCGAAATCTACTCTACAGTAATTGCCAGGTATAAGTCAACACGGATTTTTTCAATGTTTCATGTTCTTTCGTGTATGATTCAATGTTTTGATCCTTTCATAGAAATATTGTGAGCAAATTCGGAGTCTTTCTATTAAAATGCACACGACTTCCGAACTTTTTTGGTTGTTTCGGAAATCAGATAATATTTCACTTAATATGTTTTTAATGTTTCCATTGTAATTTTTATGCGTATGAAACCAGATTCAAAATATTAAAATTTAAAGAAATATTCCAAGAGAAACTTTTACACGATTCATGCAAGTTTCATTTTTTGTTAATTTTTAAATCTATACTTTATTCTGCAGAACCCATATTTTGTTCTAAGAGGCATGTTTTACTTAAAGTAGAAAAACTAATGTAGTTTGCATGTTCTAGTAGCATTCCAATATTACAGCTTCAACGTGGAGGATGTTATGGCTCCGGTGAGTCATTTGTTGGTGTACTACGTCACTGAAGATGGCGAACCAATAAGCGACGTCATCACTTTTGATGTCAAACTGCTTCTTAAAGACGTAAGCATTTTTGTATTGTTTTTAGTCAGTAGCGTCAGTCGTTTATCTTTATAAGTATACATATGCTTTGAAGCACAATTCTCACTAATAGATATGTCTTGAATATTATACATATATATAAGAAATATTATAGTATATAATATATTTTTTATATGAAACGTCCCAAATATTATATTCTAAGTCAAATACAAGTTCTTCAGTAAATAGTCCGAAAGCTACTGAAGAAAAATAAGGCATTGTCACTGATGATACAGTAATACCACTGATTACATAGACCTCTAAAACAATTTTTTTTGAGAACTTGCCTAATATTTTTAACGGATCTGCATACTTTTTTTATGAGATAAAACCAAACGCTGTATATATTTATTCCACCGCGAACACTATGTTGGCAAATAGGCTGTTTTGAACTTTCTATGAACTTGCTTGTCATCGAAAATGTATTCATGTTTCTGAGGAACACCTTCCATTAAGCCCTTGAAAGCCTTCCTCCTCGCTGCTCTCTAAGCTCCGAACCAGTCCTGTCCCACGGGGCTGCCTTGAGGGACACCGTCACGAGACGCGCCGACCTTTTCTCTTCGATCTTCCTCCAAATGACCTTCTGATTACTAAACAAATCACGCAGTGTTTCTATTTTAAAGTAGCTTACTCTATACGTTTATCGTTTTAATAATAATTTTCCAGAGGGGCTAATAATTTCTAATAATTGGATTTGTTTTCCAAATTTGTTTGATTACGTAGTGCCTGTTCTCGTTTCTGCTGGATAAGAAAAAAGAGCTAATAACTCCTTTACATATTGCAACTTTTGTATTTATTCTGTATACGGTGTGTAATAAAAATTCCAATTGTATTTAGTAGTAGAAGTTTTTATTCTCTATCATTTAGCTTTTCTTTCTAATAGTAGTTTGTGTAAGAGAACCCCCATTTAGTGATCGCTGTGCATTTTTTCTTTGTTCATAAACTTTATAATTTTCAATAGTAAGAAGAAATAAAAAAGTAGTAAAGTTGTAAAAAATATTTAAGATCACAAAAATGTTTAGGAAACAATAAGGAGTAAATGAAACAATTCTAAACGATTAATTTATTAAAAACATTCACACCATCTACCAATTCTTTACGAGCAAAATATATTTTTATCAATACAATACAACATTTATTAAATTCACTAGCCTTTTATTCCAAGTCGAATATTGCATCGAATATTGCAAGATTTTCCAACAAACCAACCAATCCTCCCACCAACCAACCAATCTTCTCACCAACCAACCAATCCACCCACTGACCAACAAACCAATCCTCCCGCCTACCAACCATCCAACTAACCAACTAACCAATTCACCCACCCTACCAACCAACCAATTTACCCTCTAATCGACCAACCAATCAACAAATCAATTCATCCATCCACCCATCCATCCACCAACCAATCAACCCACCAACCAATCAACTAACCAACCCGACAACCAACCAACCAACCAAGCAACAGACTAACAAATCCAACAACGCATCCACTCGTGCGTTTGTCCGTCCGTCCATCCAATTTCCGGCGTTTTGTCCTTTTGTCGTTTTGACGTTTTGGCGTGCCTACTTACATGCTTGCTTGCTTCCTTGCTTGCTCCTTTGCTTGCTTCATTTTTGGCTTGTGTTCTTGCATGTTTTCGTGCTTGCTTCCTTTGTTGTATCCTTATTTTCTTCAATGCCTTCATACTTCCTTCTACGCTTCCTTCCTCCCCACCGCGTGAGGTGGCTCAGGGCATTAAATGATGTCGGGGCGGTGCCTCTTAAGTTTCGATTCCCAGCGGTGGCAGGATTTGCGACATTAGTTTCATAGGTGGTCGAGTTGAACCGCTGCTGGTTGGAAGAGAATTCTAGCGTCCGCCCCCTCTAAAGGGTAGTTTTCCTCTCTCTTTTTCTTCCTTGCTTACATACTTTCTTACTTACTTTTCGTACGTACGTACATATGAGACAACTACGTTTTCTTCTATTTCTTCTAATACCTTTGTATTAGAGGGTGTGCCACATTTCGCGTTGCAATATCCAGCAGTAATACTATTTTATAGACATTCCTTTACAAAAATAATTTTTCACATTCTGGTGGAACACCATTCCTTTGAATATCGTCATTTAATTCCCACGCATTTTTCTCGGATATCGTTCTCAAATGAAAGCAAAAATGAACTCAAAAACCCACTTGACATCTTTGAATTTTTAATGCTGACATGTGTATTACAAAGTTTGCGCTCTTTGGAAATATGTTATTTGCTGGAAGTCTGTTATTATATGTTTAACAATTTCAAATTAATATGAATAAAAGGTCGCCATTAATATGATTTTTGAATTTCATGAAGAATCCGAAAACATTACAGGAAACAAACGTTTATTATTTAGATACTTTTAATAAGAGGAAAATAAAGAGATTTTTTCTTACGAAATCTGTCTCGTTTTTATTTTTAAGACTGATTCACAACATCTTTACCACATCTTTTCATAAATCTAAGCCGTTTATAACTGAGATTGTTTTGAGAAAAAAAACTCAGTTTTATTTACCTTCAGCTAACATTTTGCAATAAACCTGGAAAATGTAATACAATCTCCTCTCAACTAGCTGGTGGTTGTCATTGTGGTTCTGAAATATCCCTGCCTTTTGAGGAAGTGTATGAACAAGTTAACCTCACTTCTTTCTTTATTATATCCTCTCCTCCAGTTCAATAGCAGATACAGTCATCACAGTTATATTGATCGCATATCAGTGTCATCATTTCGAAATAATTTTTTTCCCTTTCAAACATGAAGAAGGATCTTCCTCACATCGTTTGCACACTATATCAGGAACATTGAGTTGTCTTGATCACCCAACGAGCTAGAATGTACTACATAGAGTGGCTAACCCTACGGTTTCAGCACTCTTGGCGCCGCCCCGCTGAACTACGGACCGCCATTTTTTTCAGTCAAAACATGACAGGTGCCTCATGGCATGTAGAACTGTTGTACTGAATCGGCGTGTTGTTTGTAACACATCTTGTCTTTTCGTTAATCTGTATTTAAACTATATTAGTGGTTAGAGTAATAATGTTCACAATGCCTTCAGTATGTTCGATGTTTAACTGTAAAAACAGAAGTCATTAAACCACAAATATATCATTTTTCAAGTGATTTGTGATTTTTTATTTTTTTGCTTTTTACTACATTCAGTCATTATGCTAACTACAATAACATTTCAGCAAATTCATTCTTATGACAATACCTGATGCAGAAAGCAACGTGTTTTTAAAGTTTCTCAATTTGTCCTCCTTACATATTGTGATTTCGCATTTAAACGATTGGTTTTTGGTCGTGAAACACAGAGTAATAGAATTCACATTACGCGCGGCCCACACGCACCCGCGTCAAACGGAATACTAGAATACTCTGTCTCTCCAACGGGCGCTGCTTTGACTGCAAAAAAACATGGCTTCAATTTGCTGCAAAAATGGTGGCGCTTTAGCCATTCTATGTAGCACGTTCTAGCTCGTTGTGATCACCCAATTTTACACAAAACTAGCAAACTAGTGTATATTGCTCCTTGATTATTAAACATTTACCAACAATAAAGAGAAACTGAATCATTATTAAACCCATTGTAGCATTATTTATAAATGTCCGGTCTTCTGGTAAAGTACAGAACATGAATTGAGAAAGCTGAGCTCATTTCCGAGAGCGCAGGCTTCTGCGGCCCGAGTCAGTAGCTACTTGGCACCGTAGGCACAGGTGCCAACGCTTCGGCCACCATCACGTCTGTATAAACACCATTCGCTCTATATAAACTCTTGCGCAGTCCATCGCCGCGCATTACGCCCTGAAGAAGGTCACAGACTGGCCCTGAAGGCAGACTCAGGAGAGAATATATATATATATATATATATATATATATATATATATATATTACGGCAAGCACGTATATAAACTCCTGCGCAGTCCATCACCGCGCATTTCGCCTTGAAGAAGGTCACGGAGTGGCCGCCGAAGCGTTGGCACCCGTGCCGAGCCTTCTGCTGGGTCTGCTTCGCCTTCAGCCCTTGGGAGCGAGGAGTGTTGCGAGCGCGCCGTGTTGCAGGTGTCGGTGGCGACGGAGGCGCGCAAGTACTGGCTGCCGGGGCAGCCCATGGAGGTGCGCGTGAGCGCCGAGGAGGGCGCGCTCGTGTGCCTGGTGGGCGGCGGCGGCCCCGGCACCGCCCCGCCGCCCCCGCCGCCGCCGCCGCCGCCCCCGCCCGCGACGCCCGCCCGCGACGCCAGGTACGCACCCTCCCCCCACCCTGCGCCCCGCTCTGCTCCGTTGGCCCCGAGCCGCTGAGTGCACTTGGGTTTTTATTTCTCGGCGCGTGGGGTCTCGTCTTCGCGATGGAATATCTCGCGTCGTTCTCATTCGTGATGCTAGGAGTCGCATGATCGCTAGCACTGCTCGATACAGTCGCGATCATGCGACACCAGGCGGCACGACGGAGAACGACTCGAAATACCATGAGATATTCTATCGTTAAACGCAACTGTCAGATATGCCAACAAAAATTTTGCCCGGATTTTTTAATGGAAAAATGTGTAAAAATCACGACCTCTTTCAGTTTTTTTCAAAATAACTCAAAAGCAATCTATTTTTCGTATGTAATGGTTCTGCATGAAATAAAGGAATATAAAATTACCTAAATTTTAATGTCATGAAGATGTACACGAACTAAAGAAAATTGAAGGATCCAAATTTCCAAACTACACAAAAAACGTTCCCATATTGTCTTCAATTTTAATACTAGTTCGTTAGTTAGGTCCAATTCAACTAGGCCCATTAAAGAATTGTCTCTGAGATTAGGCCAAATTTGAGTTATTTTGGGTGCCTACGTGTAAACATCCCTCCCAAGCAGTGGCGTGGTGCATGAAGCCGCTGTTAGGGCATATATGTAAAGGCGGCTCCGCACATTATTCGGCGAAGAGCGAGCAACCGCTCGCCGAATCCCGAGTAGTATGGATGAGTCGCTTGCAATTTGCCGAGTGACGAACATTCGGCGCTCGCCCTGCCCACCACATGTAGGTCTTTTGGAGACATCAAATATTCGCCGAACACATCAGCTGCTCGGGTTTGGACGAGCAGTAGCTCGCTGCTCGGCGAATGCCGAATGTGTGGAGCCACATATTAATGTTGCGTGACAATGTTCTAAATTCATCATAAATTTTCAATGTCTCAATGCTATTCTTTAATTTGCCGTTCTACGTCTTATTACCCCGAAAAATATTTATTTCAAAATCACACTTTCCTATTTGGTCATGTACACTTTCAAATGTTTTTGTTTTGATTCTTAATCGTGAACTCGAAAAAAAATAATTTATATTTTTCCCTAGCGTCCTAAAATATTATTCTCTAGCGTCCAAAACTATTATATTCAGAAATTCGCCAAAATTCTTCTCTACAGCCCTCGTAATTAGCCTCGTAATATGATACAGCACATCAATTTCAGCCGAAATCCTTAAAAAATATTAATTTGATCTCTGATGACGTCAGAACTTGTAACAGTAGATTGTTAATTGGAAGTTCATCGTCGAATATGCATTTTACAAAAATCACCATAGCAACGTAACCCGTGATCCGATTTTGATAAAACAAACTTCAAAATTCTTCTTTAATCGTGCGCTATCTAATTTTGATGCATAAATACATTTTTCTTCGGGCGTTTATGTAAATAAAAAGTATTGTTTATGCGCGACACTGCCGTCACTTGTTTATTCTATAGTCGGTCCAACGTACATAGTCCCCGTTTTGGTATACTCCTTTCCCACTTCATTAGGTCCTTTTCTTTATTAAAAATGTAGTTAGATGGCATGAGTGTGCGCGTGTCGAGTCCGTTGGGTGGGCGATGCGGGACGTGTGCTTGCAGGGGTCGCCGGGCGGCAGCGGCGGAGGCGGACTTCCTGGCGGCGGGGGTGGCGCTGTTCCAGCGGCGCTGCGAGCGGCGGCGCGAGGCGCGCCCGCCCCCCGCCCCCGCCGCCCCCGCGCGCCGCTCGCTGCTGGGCGCCGCCGCCCTCGACGGCCTCTGGCTCTGGCGCTGCTTCAACTACAGGTACGACCAGCCACGTAGCGTCTACACGCAAAGAACCATCGTCCTCGTCTACACGTAAACATCGCGTAGACAACGTACACTGCGTAGACAAAGGTAATCTGTGTAGACAACTGTAATCTATCCTTTTTGTGGGGCAAGGGCGTATCTACGAGGGCCATGTTCCACCCTCCAAATCCAAAATTTATAATTATTGCATCACAATTATGGGAAATCGATTGGATCACATCTAAAGGAGTGGAACAAGTCCCTACTGGTTTCTTGAGTTGGATACGGAGGTCGTCATTTCTTCATCAGGAATGCTATATTTTGTTTGACTTACAGAATAGTAAATACATTTTTTAATATTACATTAAAACTCGCTTCTGCTATTACTACCTATTATAAACTTTTTTGGGTTATTTGATGTGAAAAAATAAATAGTCTACACAGTTTACATTGTCTACTTAGTCTACACGTGAAAAGAGTCAAGTAGACTGCACGTAGATTACGTGTAGAAAACACGCGTAAACGTAAAATTATAATCTACGGCACAACTCTGCTTCACACTCGCCCTACACCTACATCCACGCCTCGCCACAGAATACCTACTTCAAGTTTATACAGTTGAAGAGCAAACATTCAACACGTGACACGTCCACATCATTCTTTTCCAATAAAACTGAAAAATGTAGCACACATTTTTAACTTTTCACCATCGTATTTATACTTCGGTTTTTCTTTCTTGGCGCACGGAGGGTGTCAATAAAATGAAATATCTCACGGTATTTCGCGTCGTTCTCGGTTGTGCCGCTAGGAGTCGCATGATCAAGACTGTATCGAGCGGTGCTGGCGATCATGCGACTCCTGGCGGCACAACGGAGAACGCCGCGAAATACCGTGAGATATTTCATTTTATTGACACCCCCCGTGCGCCAAGAAAGAAAAACCGAGTATAACTCAACGAATAGAGTTCTACTTAATATTTTGTAACACATCTCCCTTCTTCCTGCAAATAAAATTCTAGGTAAAAACATCACAAGAACTCAGTTTTTTGCCAAATAGTCAAGTCACCTTTTGAATGTTTTTCCTCATTTAAGAGCTAAAGCTACACGTTTTTAACAATACATTAGACTACAATTTGCACGTTTGTGTTGAATAAATCAGTTTTTGTGGTACAGAAAATGCTTATACATTTTCAAAATTTTCTTTACTTACGGTCCTTTCAGCAGGGTCACAGATGTCGACGTTCGTTTGTGAATAAAAGTCGAACATTCACTAACTTGCCCCAATTTCACAACTGTTCTCTATGCAGAGAACGTGTGTTGATATATATCGACAGGTAATCAAATGAAATGTGAACGTGATTAAGGACAGACCTGGCTGTAAGAGAACGTTGGACAACCAATGAAACACTCTTTGCCTAAAACATATATTGTTGACCTGATCTTGCCTTCCCCATTCGTATGCGACTTAATTTGAAACTACACTGCCACACATGCATGGAGACCTGTCGGGAGTTTAGAATTTGCCCTTATTGGGGCAATGCTCTGCTGGTGGGAGTTACCTGGTGTGGGAAACCCCACATGCCGACGAGTAGGTCACCGGATCTCACCATCCAGCGGGGGAATATCACCGCTTCCTATCGGAATAAAAAACATTCACTACCTTTCGGGGACTAATGACCTTCGCAGACTAATGACTAATGAATATCACCACCTCCAACCGCGATAAAAAACATGCACTACCCTTCGGGACTAATGACCTTCGCAAGGTCGACTGCTGGCGTCCCAATTGCAGCGCGTCGGAGCGCGCGGGCGCCGGCGCGGTGTCGGCGCCGCGCGAGCCGGGCCAGTGGGCGCTGTGGGCGCTCACGTTGGCGCCCAACGAGGGGCTGCGCGTGTCGGCGCCGCTGCCCGTGGCCGTGTTCCGGCCGCTCGCCGTCTTCTTCGCGCTGCCCGCGGCGCTGCGCGTGGGCGAGACGCTCGAGGTGGACGTGCGCATCGCAAACAACGTCAACTCCTGCATGGACGTGAGTCACCCCTTTCACCGTTTTCTCCTCTTTCATTCCATTTACTTGGGTTTCTAGCAGGGGGGTTATATAGCAACGTCAACTCTTGCATGGACTTCAGTCTCCCCTTTCACTCCATTCACTTAGATTTCTAGGGGGTTTTACAGCAACGTCAACTCCTGCATGGACGTGAGTCACCCCTTTCACTCAATTCACTTGCGTTTCTAGGAGGGGGTTTCGTCAGCCCCTGTTTGGACATAAGTCACTCCTTTCACCCTTTTCTCTCCTTTCACTCCATTTACTTAGGTTTCTAGCGGGAGGTTTTTATACAGCAACGTCAACTCCTGCATGGATGTGAGTCACCCCTTTCACTTCATTCACTTGGATTTCTAGGAGGGGGTTTATACAGCAACGTCAACTCCTGCAAGCACGTGAGTCACCTCTTTGCGTCAAAATGCTTCTGTTAATGTTTTTAATCACAAAACCACACAGAACTAATATAGACCTTCCATTGCATTTGTATTTCTGAAAAGCAATCACAAAATCATTATTTATTTCGTTGTAACCGACATATCCACTAACATAGGCCATTGATTTTCCATTGGAGCCAGTAAATGTGAATTAATGAATTAATTAATTTCATTTTACAACTTTGTAAAGAACAACAGTAGCATGAATAACAATATACATGCACAATACGCATAATACGCATAACAAAAATTTGTATACGATGGGCATAATATGCATGCTACATACTAAGCCTTTTCCTGTATTTTTCACTGATTCTTTCGCCGTTGCCCTCTACTAACCACCTCACGTTCTCCTGAATATTCCAACTTGCCCACATTCTTCCTTCCTCAAAAATCATGCATCTCTCTAAAACATGTTTCCAGTCTTCCTCTTCTCTCACAGATCCTACATTTTCTTCCTGACTACCAGTGAATGTTTATTACTAGTTTGTAGTATACTTGCACTCATTCTAATACCTGTAGCCGAAATACTTTATCATTTTCTCACCTCTCACTTCTTCACCAGTTAATAAAATTGTCAACTCAATTAATCCACCAATGTTATAAAAATATTCAAAACAATAAGTTATCGTCCTATCAAAACCTTTTCACAGGCCTCATCTCTAAATAAACTACCAGTTTTCTACCGATTCTGCGCAGTGAATCAATTTGAAAGGTCGTTGGTCGAAGAGGCGCTCTGGATCAGTTTTTCACAAGGGTTCATTCGTGTTTCACATTATCAATTAACTGCTGCGTATTCATTTGCATCTTCTGATCTCTGTGTCAGAGGGGCAATGCAATGGCGATTGTCGTGGATAAAGTGATGTCTTGCTTTAACCTCACGCGACAGAACTTTAGCAAGTTGACGCGGCAAAGAAAATTGCCAAACGTTTTAAACAAAAAGTGTGTTATTTCCAAGATTTACATTTTTATACATAATAAATCATATTCGAAAATATTTTGCAAAATACTGTACGAATTGATCCCATGAATTAGTCATTAAGAGCAATATTGACGATAGTTTGATAAAATGCAATACAAGAGAGGTATAAAGAGCATGTGTGCCGAAGGAAATAAGGAAATGTAGAAAACAGATCATTTATAAAAAAATAATGAATACGATGTATCAAATCCTTCAACTTTTGCCTAATGAAGTGTGCCCGGACAAACGATGTGGACAGCTGCTTGTGCAGTCAGCCGGAGGGAAGGGGGTGAATTAATGTAGTCTAGTGAAAGGGCTAGAAGATAGATTAGATAATACGATCATCGCACTTTCGTAAGTAACACGAAATGTCACTTATCATTATTTTAGTGGTTAGGCGAACGAGCAGGCCTTAAGGCATGAGCCTCGTCAGATATAAAGACTTAAGTAGTAGTAGTGCTAGTAGTGGTAGTGGTAGTAGTAGTGGTAGTAGTAACAGAATAATAGTAGTGGTAGTAGTAATAGAATAATTGTAGTGGTAGTAGTGGTAGTAGTAATAGAATAATTGTAGTGGTAGTAGTGGTAATAGTAACAGAATAATAGTAGTGGTAGTAGTAATAGAATAATAGTAGTAGTAGTAGTAGTAGTAAAAGTAGTAGCAGTAGTAGTGGTGGTGGTGGTCGTGATAGTGGTAGTAGTAGTAGTAGTAGTAGTAAAAGTAGTAGGATTAGTGGTGGTGGTGGTCATGGTAGTGGTAGTAGTGGTAGTAGTAGTAGTAGTAGTAGTAGTACAATAATAGTAGTATTAGAAGTACAATAGTAATAGTGGTAGTAGTAATAGGACTCTTACTATTATTATTATAATTGTTGTTATTATTGAGAGGGAGGGGCGCGGCGGTGGTTGCAGGTGACGGCGCTGCTGGCGCTGACGGAGGGCGCGCACTTCCTGAGCAACGGCCTCCTCTACGTGACGGAGAAGCTGCGCCTGGGCCCGCACGGCGCCACCTCCCTCGTGGTGCGCGTCGTCGTCACCAGCCCCGGCACCAAGAACATGACCGGTGGGCCTCCTCCCAGTTCATTGCCCGATGTATTTATCTGAATCATCTGTTATCTAATTCTGTAGAAATAGTATCGTCGCTAGCTGCAGTTCTTCCGTTCGGGTTCCAGTGGGTCAGAGGGGGTCGGGGCGAACAGATGGGGATCTGCGCCGGCGAGGCGGGCCAATGGGCGTTGTGGGCGCTGAGGTTGGCGCCCAACGTGGGGCTGCGCGTGTCGGCGCCGCCGCCCGTGGCCGTGTTCTGGATCTGCTCGCCCCGCCCCGCTCCGACCCGCCCTCTCTGCGACACCCGCCTCCCAGCCCGCATTACACGCATTACGGAGCGCTGAACGATTTTCTTTGTAACTCCCCTGTTCTTTAGTCAGCCTCGCCCCCTCATGCCCGTCTCAGCCCCATCTCACCCCAGTGTCAACCCTGCCTCGCTCCCGCCTCCCCCCTCCCTCGCCACCCGTGCACACGCTTCTCCCCTCTCGCCCCCGCCTTTCTCCCCGTCGCCCCTGCCACGCCTCTCCCTCGCCCCCCCCTTGCACACGCTTCTCCCCTCTCGCCACCGTCTCGCTCCCCCGTCGCCCCCGCCTCGCCCCTCCCTCACCCCTCCTTGCCCCCTTCCCCCGCCTCTCCCCCCTCGCCCCCGCCTCGCCCCTCCCTCGCCCCGCCTCGCCTGCCCTCGTCACCCTTGCCCCTCTCACCCTTTGCACCCCCTCACCCCTTGCCCCCACCTCTCCCCCTCGTCCCCGCCTTTCCCGCACTCACCCCCGCCTCACCCCTCCCTCGCTCCCCTCGCCCCCGCCTCTCACCCCTCGCCTCCGCCTCTCCCCCCTCGCCTCCGCCTCTCCCCCCTCGATCCCGCCTTGCCCCCGCCTTGTCCCCGCCTTGCCCCTGTGTCGCCCCCACTTTGCTCCCGTCTTTCCCCCGCTTCGCTACTCCTCGCTCCGCCTCGCCCCCGCACTCTGCAGCGAACAGCGCCGCTGGCTTATTCAATATTCATTCTTCCATTGTAAGCAATGTGTTTAGCAGGTTTGATTGAACTAGTTTTTGGCTGAAACGCACAGAGAGTCCATTTTTCCATTTAAGATTTTGAAGAGACTGTAAAAATTTACTACCTTCCGAAGACATCCAAGCCCGTTTGCATTTTCTACCAATGCAAGTTTTCGTCCACTGAAATACTACTTTTGTCTTTCTATGAATCACTTGTTTCAACCTTTAAATTCTCCGTATAATAAACTCTCCGTCCTCCGTATGTTGCCAATGAATAATGCCAATAATTACTTCGGCAATTCGTAAATGTTAATTTTTCAAACTCCTTCCCTCCCTGACTCGTTCTGGAATGGCTCCGGGAGCGAAGAAAGTCGTTAGTGTGGTGGACACCTGAGATCTAATTGCGACCAACACTTTCTCGTCGGGAACACCGGGAGGCGCCGAATCGAAGCAAGGAGGTGGGCGGGGGGGGGGGAGTGCCGATTGCTCAGGGCGCGTACGGTCATTAGTCGCTGCCAAGGAACAAAAACACCCAGGATTGATCGCCCTCCCCCTCCCCCCGCCCCCCCTCCCCCGCCCGCGGAGGCGCCATATTTCCTCCGCCGCAGCCGCCTCCGCGCCCTCTGGTAGTCGGGGAGTTGCGAAAGGCGAGCTACAGCCGCTGCGGCGGCGTCGGCCCGTCGGGAAAGCTAGAGCTGTAATTTATGGCTTGTATTCGCCGCCGCTGATAAAAAAGGGTCTCGAGGAAATTGGGGGATTGTGGTGGGTGAAGGGCCGCGTCGATGGCCCAGGAGGCGCACCCTCGTTCCAAACGCCCAAAAGCCCAACGACCTGCCCACAGTTGCACGTGGGAGTGGGAGTGGATTTGCCTAGAGATAGATTTATAGGTTTGGAGGTTGCTCATTTCAAATGTAATGAAATTTCGAAATGAAAAAAATGCCAGATGCAAAACTGGTGGATCAATTCATAAAAAATGAAGCAGATGTGCGTATAAATGTGAATAATTCGAAGTCACTATATACAATGAAATCTTTGCAGCAATACTGTAAAATGTTGATAAAACAAAAGGATGCAGATAAGTGAGGCTACATTATTATAATCAAGGATAATGATAGTTGATAAATAAACACATTGGTTAAAGTTGCAATATGTGAAACACAAAATATATTCCACAGTGCATACAACTTGTTGAGCTGCATAATTTAGAGTTAACACTTAGAAAAGCTTTAAATACTTTTTCTCTGAAATATACTACTTAATTTATCAACTGACTTTTTGTAAAGAAGAGAATAAAAATAAAAAAAGAAATTAAATCACTTTTATTATAACAACTTTCTTTGAGAATAATCAAAGAATTTGACCAATTCCACCTAAAGTACCTTTACAATTACGCGAGGGATAAAAACGGTAAATTTCATATGTAGAGCCGAAGTATTGAGCTTCTAAACAAGATTTGATAATTAAAAGTTCTGAATTATACCTTTTTAATTTTTCTCATTACGGCCAGGTTTCGGGCCCCTTCACAACAGTTTCTGGCGGTGAGAACGAAGAGCAACAGACGAACGTGAGAGTGATGACGGCACAGACGTAGGTAGTGGCGTTGGTGGCTGCGGCGGTTGAATCGAAGGCAGAGGAGTGCTTCTGCTCCTTGAGACATTAATAACGAAGATTTGAAGCCGACGCGACGTCGGCACCGAAATCTCCTTCGATCGCTGAACTGGAAGGAGGGAACTCTTCAATTTTTTTTTTATTTTTCCGCGCAGACTTCGTAGAGTTGAATTTTCAAAGTAAAGGGTGCTCATATCAGCTATTGACGATTGCCCGCGTCAAGGACACGATGCGGTCCCAGGAACAACCTTTATTTCATGGTTAGAGAAAGGCAGTCGAATAGAGAGAAAAAGTTTTAGTTTATTTTCTGCAACTCATTGTAGACATAAGATAAAGATGACAGAAGTAAGAATGAAAAATTTTAAAAAAGAATAGAAACGAATTTGTCGGCTATTCATCACTCTGCATTCCTAGCCGCGAGAATTTTATTCTATAACCTTTACTATTAATAGTCACATTAACGAAATTTAACAGAACAAATACTAAGTTATGTATAACTGATGACAAGATGTAGCAATATTGATACAATTACGATAGTTACCGTTTTTTAAATATTACAAGAAAATTGAATTGACTAATTGCGCAAGTTATATAATGTGATTGAACGTATGTTAAAATGCATCTTCAGGAACACTCTAAGCTCTAAAATATGTTTTTTCGTCGGGGTCCAGCTTCAACAAAGCTCTGCCTCTCACCCCACCATGTATTCCAACTACTTCTTATCATCCGTAACTTATGTGTGGGGGAGCATCCTCCACCCCTTCACCATTCTCTCTAGTTCACTAGATCGGGACCCAACCTATTCATGACCCGCTGAGGTAACCACGGCCCTTCTCAGTTATTGCCTCTGTTATCCCCTATACTAGGGGGAGGGGGGGGCAACTTGTCTGTATATGAAATCTACTTTTTATCTTAAAAATATATCGCGATCGACTTGTCATCGGCGTAGTGTAAGAGGGAAGACGGTGTATGAAATGCATACTATGTTTATGCACTGTGTTTCAGTATAAGGTGCATTCCAGCGAGGTATCGGTAGATCAGCAAAATATAAATTCAAAACTTTTTTTAAATAATCCAGCCCAGACATTGCGAGCGATCGACGATCGACCAAAATTGGCCTCGCGATCGACTTGTTGGCCACCCGTGCCCTAGACGCCACTGTGTTCCGTAAATCCTTAGCGGAAAGTTGGTTAATGACAGAATAGGGTAAGGAACGATTGATGGAGCGAGCCAGTGGAATTGGAGGCGAAACGGGAGTACCCCGAGAAAAGCTGCTTTTTCCGCCATAAATTCCCGTCCGGGATCGTCTCCGAACACCAACGGTGGAAGGTGTGCTGTCTAACTCCTACGTACGGCCCGCCTCGATTTTCATTTTGTCTCCCACTTATAAAATTAATACAAATCGTTTCGTATTATATTCCTTTCTATTGCAAATTGAAAATATTCTGTATTGTGTTTAGCACTAAATTCATATAAAGTAATATGTGCATATCTTGACTTGTCATCCACGGGATGTTACAGTGCTGGCGTAGCGGTAACGTGCTTGGCGTGAGGTCGAATCTCTGCTTGGAACGCAATAGAATGTATTTCTATTGAATAGAGTCGTGATTGCAAATGAAAATTGACCAGCTGTTTAGTTTGAACACTTTTCAGTGCTATGGTGAAACTGTTTCCAGTCTGAGGAGAGCTGAATCTGTACTTGTGTCGCAGCGGTGTCCGTGAAAATTCATACTTACAGGTTTTTTTGGTTGCTGAATACAAATCTGATGTCACATGTTTTCTCACTGAAAACTTCAATTTATGCACCCAGTGGGCGAAAAAAAATGGTTCGACCCACCGTAATGTACATTTTTTGACTCGTCATCCACGGGATGTCACAGTGGTGGCGTAGCGGTAACGTGCTTAGCGTGAGGTCGAATCTCGTCTTGGAACGCAATGAAATGCATTTCTATTGAATAGGGTTGTGCTTGCAAATTAACCAGCTATTTATACTGGGATTTTTGTATCTTTTCCCCCGACAGGAATGAGCTGTTTCACTGCCATCCAATCGGGGGCTTATATTTCGCTACAGTGACGTCATTATGGCGACGTTCAAGCTCCCGATTGGATGAAACCGTCAACAGCTGATTCCTATCAGGGGCAAAATTACGAAAATAGCAGTTTAGTTTTGAACGCTTTCAGTGCTGTGGTGAAACTGTGTGAGGACTGAGGAGAGCTGAAGTTGTGCTTGTGTCGCAAAGGTCGAATCTCGGCGTCGAACGCAGTAGAATGCATTTCTGTTGAAAATAGTCGTGCTTGCAAATAATAATTAACCAGCTGTTTAGTTTCTAACGCTTTTGAGTGCTGTGGTTGCAGACTGAGGAGAGCTGATGAAGTTGTGCCTTGTGTCGCAGCGGAGGTGTCCGGGTACGCGAGTGACTCGTGCCTGGGCGGCGGCGGCGGCGGCGGCGGCGGGGGCGGCGGGGCGGCGGCGGCCAACAGCTCGCTGGTGGCGTCGGTGCTGCGCGCGGCGGCGGTGGCGGTGCGGCCCGAGGGGCTGGTGCGCAGCGCCACCGAGAGCGCCTACTTCTGCGCCAACGGTCAGCCTCCGCTCTCTGCTCTCTCAGTCGGAATCAGTGAAAAACCACTGATTGACAGTGACTATTCACTGATGGTGTCAGTTATAACCCTGCCACTGACAAACAGTGAATTGAACTGAAAAAATCAGTGAAAATCAGGTCCACTTTTTGAATCAGTGTAACTTCACTGTTTCAATCAGTGAAGACGACTGAACGATCAGTGAGCGATGGTGGCGCGGCACTTTTACCACTGACGACCAGTGAAATGCTGGCGGTCATTATGATAAGGTTCGCATATTCGCTGATTGCGAAACTATCCATTTCGACTAAAGATATCAGTGAGAGTGAATCATATTCAGAGTGTGAATCTGAATCAGTGAAATTGGCGCTGATTCAATCAGTGAGAGCCAAAATCATATGCGAACCTTTTCACAATGACCGCCAGCATTTCACTGGTCGTCAGTGGTAAAAGTGCCGCGACACCATTGCTCACTGATCGTTCAGTCGTTCACGTGATGCTGTTTTCACATATTTCACTGATTCAAACAGTGAAGTTTCACTGATACGAAAAGTTGATTCATTTTTCACTGATTTTTTCAGTTCAATTCACTGATTGTCAGTGGCAGGGTTATAACTGACGCCATCAGTGAATAGTCACTGTCAATCAATAGTTTTTTCACTGATTCAGACTGAGAGAGCACCGTTCACGTCCACACTGCGGTTTTCGTAACTGCGCCCCTGACGGGAATCAGCTGTTGACGGTTTCATCCAATCGGGAGCTTGAACGTCACCATAGCGAAATAGCGTCACTGAAAGCTAGCGAAATATAAGCCCCCGATTGGATGGCAGCGAAACAGCTGATTCCTGTCAGGGGCGAAGTTACGAAAATCGCAATACAACAAGAGAGTCATTTATGCACCAAGGGTGTTATGACGGTTCTAATGATTGAGCGGCGGCAAAATGATCAAGGGCTTTTTGGTGCCCGAGATCTTTAGAACTAGTTAACGCCTTTGGTACTTACATAACTTTATTTTTTACATAATAACTTTGATTCATATTTACTTATTTACTAATTAACTAGATGTTAATTTGACTCCGTTTGTCTTTTCATGTTTCCCTCCTATAATTCTCTACATAAGAGAACATCATTCAACTCTCTTCATATTTCCCTCCGTAATAGAACACGTAGCAATCATTCAACTGTTTTCAGTATTTCCCTCGTAACCACAATCCTCTCGATCCAGGATAACTTACGCAGTGTACATCGAACTCCGTATTGAAGGCAATAACAAGCTATTACGTGTCAGAAAAAATAAAATTATATGATTTATCTGAAAACAAAGTTTAATCCAAAAATTTCAGAGAAGACAACCCATAAAGAAGGTGCGCTAGTCCCATTACTCAAAATCCCCAAAAAATAGCATTGCGAAACTAAAAAGTTGAAGATTGAGATTTGTGTGCAAATTAAATCTGTCTCAAATAATTAGATATTGAAAAAGACTATGTAAATTTTTTGAAATATAGTATTTTTCGCGAAATTTCTGCTCAAAATTAATTGCAAATTATGAAAAGCTATTTTCTCAAAATCGGCGCAAATTTGTTCTTCAATTTTTGTCCACAAGGGACACGTTTTAGATTCGACACAGGCAGCTTAAAAGAATGGCGCAGGTTTCGTTTTCGTTGACCTCTCTGAATTGAAATTGTAAAACTAAAAATCACGCGAGAAGTATGCGCTGTTTGTGACACCACTAGTTTTAATTTTTTTTCAACTGTGCGTAACCAATATTTAATGGTAAATTGATGCTTTATTTATTCGATTGTTTGATGTGTATTCGTAAATGTAAATTGAACATTTTGTTGTTGCCTTGATGTTGGAATAATTCATTTTAAAGCGTTGGCATTTCATTTTAACGTTCAAAATTCCGTGAATAACTGTCCAATAATCAAAAACCTGTCATGAAAGGTAGCATATAAGAAATTCCGGGAACTACTACTCAAAATGATTGGTCTAGAAAGGAAAAATTGTGAACACTTTTCTGAAATTAGTGGACTGTAAAAACACTCATGTAAATGCAAATGAAAGAAATCGCGTAACGCGAACTGCGACGTGACCGACTTCGGTCCCTTGCAGAGAACGTGGTGGTGTCGTCGGCGGAGGACTTCCGCTTCGAGTTCGTGGCTGCGCCGCGTGGGCGCGCTGAGCTCGTGTTCGAGGTGCGGGCGGCGGCGTCGGCGCACGTGGCGCTGTCCGACGTGCGCTACACCAGCGACCGCATGTACCAGGTGGTGCTGGGCGACCTCGACAACTCCGTCTCCTGGATCGGGCGCGGCAAGCACGGTGCGCCTCCCTTTCATATTTGGACGGTGTTGTGCATCAACCGGCTAAGCGCCATTTTGGGGGGGAAATAAACGAGATATGGAAGCCATCAGTTGCATTGGACCATGTTCTAAGTGTACATAAAATTTTGGCGCCTAATCTGTAAAAATAGTCTTATAATTAATGAAAAATGTAAACGCTATCAGTCACATGAGGGATTTTATGTTTCGCAAAAACCGGTTACAAACCTAGATCTTTGAAATCTGCAGTTCTTAATTTCACATTATGCAGGTAAGCGCCAGATATTCCACTCATGTTTGTGTAATTTGGCTCTTCAATGAATGAAATAATTAAATTACAGTTCTTAGAGCTGAAAATGTAATAAACCTTTGAACACGATTATCTCAAAACTTGTACGATGTCGCATAGCCGAGTTGATGCATAACACCATCCATTTTACTAGGGACTACTAATAATACCACAAAGGTAGAGACCGTCGCGGCGGTAAGCGCACAGTATTCCAACGACGGTACGGATGTGGAAAAACGATAATTACGACTTTTAATTGGTAATTATTATTTAGAATGTTTATTATTTAATAACAATATTAAGGATTATATAATAGAAAATACATTATTACATTTAAACTCAAAACACTATCTGGTTCTTTATCATAGCCAGTACTGTAATTACACTTCCATTCTTCTTTTAAATCACATTTTTAGAAAAGACAGTTTTCACATTTTGGGCCAATAAGGTTTTATAAAATAGTATATAATATAACGAATTAGTTCGTTCTGAAACAATAATTAATGTATACAAACAGCTAACAAATCGGTATGCGATAGGGGTCACGTAAGAGAATTTTGACCCCAGGCTTGATTATTATTGATGTACAGTTTTGTTTGAGGAAAGTTGTAAATCCTCGTGATTTTCAGTATCTTTTCCATAATCTTCAAGCTGCAATTTCCTTTACTTATTTCATGATCTCTGGGTCTCAGAGCAACGTAATACATCTGTAGGTTAGGCTTTATAACATACTGCAGTTGTTTCGGACACTAAACACTTCGCCATTGTTCCAGTATCTATAAAAGGATACCTCTCTTCCCTAACAGAAAGAAAATTGACGGGTGTAGATGGTTTTCCTCTAATGTTGCAAAGGCCCACTGCTAAGGTTTCGGTACCGTCTGCCCCTCCTCCCCTCCCCCATTCGCTCGCGCCGCTTCTCCGAGTGCCTCATCTCGGAGGGGAAACAGTGCTCCGACGTCATTCCTTGGCCACTTGGCAATCACTGCTTTACGGCATAGCTAAGTGAAATTTCCTGACATATGATTCGAATTGATCGCTATTTAGATTAATATGTAAGTGCATATTTGTGCATATTTTGGCCGATTTTTCCTGATAGTGCATATTCGTGAAATTATAGGAAGCACAATTTGCATATTTAGTTAAAATAGAGACTTATTTGTAAAACGTTTAATGTTTATCGTAGAATCTATTTATTTGTGAACGTTCATTGATTAGAAAGAGCTTAGTCACACTTTCGAGGGTTTATTCTATAATGATAAAATTTTTGTGCAAATGTAGGATACTTGATGTAATATTTGTTAAACCGAACAGAAAAAATGAAACAAGACATATAATGTACTTTACTAAGATGCATATTTACTTCAATTCTTCTTTCTCCTGCGAAGTAAGCAACGTTATATGATGTTTTCACAAAAATATATCTTTTCAATCCAAGCATGCTTGTACTGAAATTTATCAAGAAAAGTTTATACAGGAAATGAAATATTGTTAATTTTAATTGTATATCATAATGCATATTTTAGAATTTTTAGGCAATTAATGCATATTTTCAAAAGTATATTTCAAGATTTTTTAGGGCATAAAAATTTTATAAATTATTAATTATCAACGATTAACTCATTTATCGTTAATATCAACAAATAGATGATAATATAATTTCCTATCGACATGCAATCTCAAGCGTATTTTATTTATCAACAAAATGCCAGCTGCACAGAATATCTCAGGATAAATCTTTCAAACTTCTAGGGCATGGAAGAGGATTGGAAAATGATCACTTCTTGTCATTAAATATATAGTAAGGAATTTCGTATTTCGAAGTTTCACATATACGCCTTTCCCCTGAATTTTAGCCAAACCTGCTCTGGGAGAGGTTGCTCAGGTCCTGATGTCAGGACTGATGTCATTACAGTGCCTCTAGGAGGGCCTCGGTTCGAGTCCCCACGGGGCAGGATTTTCGACACTGGTTGGGAGAACTAGGTCGAATTCAGTCGCTATCTGGAGGAGAATTCTAGCGAGCGGCCATATTTTCTCATCGGTAGTTTCCCGTGGTTTCTCCGATCAACACCAGGCGAATGCCCGAGCAGTACTCTAACAATCGGGCCACGGACAGCGCGCGATCTTTCCTTCCTCTTCCTAGTCCTGTCCTACCCCTTAGTTACTACACTTGAACTAGCATGCAGTACACTACCACACATGCCGGGAGACCTGTCGAGAGCTCAAAGCTTCTCCCGGCCGGAGCGTGCCCCACAGCTGAGAGATTCCTGGTTGGGGAAACCCCCGCTAGCCGATGGCAAGTTCGGCGTCGCATCTCAACCTCCAGCGGTCACCGCCATCTCCCGAAATAAAACGTTGCCTACCCTTACGGGATTAATGACCTTAGTAGTTGACGCGCCCGGAATCACTACTCAATCAACCAAAAACCTCGTAAGCCCTTGTATTTGGTACGTACACTTGCCAACACACAATAGGTTACGTCCAAATTCTAAGTCCCTGTTTCCTGCACATTCTGGTGGCGCTGTACGGAGGGTACTCCTTTCACAGTTACCTGTTTACAAACAACACTCAACCAACTGCCAAAAGCTGAGAAGCTGATAGTCTGGGTTTCCTCTATTTCTCATCTCAGCACGAACGTTCTCTATGATGTTTACTTTTACTTGTCTGGATATTTATGTACCTTACCCATCTATTCAGACAGGAAAATGCATGTATTGTGTCTGTAATGAATCTTCCCCCTATCGGGTCTGGCGTGGCCTGCCGTAGCCTGCTCTGTGTGGCTCTGCCCTAGCCTGCTGAAACCTTCCTTGTCCTTTGCCTTCCAACCGTCCTCGCCCTGTGCTGCCTTGCCTGACCCCGATACTACCCCGCCTTACAGCCAGGTTGTGCGTGATGCAGGGTACGGCGTGCACCTGGCGACGGCGAGCAGCCCTGGCGTGCTGTCGGCGTCCGCGTTCCGCGCCTTCTGGGTGCGCTGCTTGTAGTAAGAGAGCGGTCCTTGCAGGGTACGGCGTGCACCTGGCGACGGCGAGCAGCCCTGGCGTGCTGTCGGCGTCCGCGTTCCGCGCCTTCTGGGTGCGCTGGGGCGGCGGCGCCGTGTCGGTGGGGCGCGGCGCGCAGCCAGGGCTGCGCACGCTGCTGTCGTGGCGCCTGGACCGCAAGCTGCGCGTGCAGCACGTGGGCTTCGCCTCCGCCTTCGGACGCGCAGCAGAGTTCAGGTCAGCGCCTCTCCCTTGCACTGCCCATCTTCGTCCTTCCTACACTGCGATTTTTGTACCTTTGCCCCTCAAGGCCCGTCTTCACGATGGAATATGGCACGGTATTTCGCGACGTTCTCAGTCGTGCTGCCAGATGTCGCATGATCGCGTCCGTATGAAGCAGTGCTTGCGATCATGCGACTCCTAGTGGCGCAACTAAGAAAGATGCGAAATGCCGTGTGATATTCCATCATGGCTGTAGGGGCTTGAGGGGCAGTCTTAGAAAAGTCGTACTATACGTCTCTTTCTTTTTTTAAAAAATAATTCTGCTTCGCTTATGGCTTCATCGAATTTTAGCTATTATTTGGTCGTTGAGCGTATGTGGGGTAATCCTCGGTTAAATTTCCTTCTCTTGTAACTTAGTCATTGCCTTTTATACCTTCGGTCAAGGGCTCGGCGTTGTTAGTAATCGGGGTACCCAGACAGTTATCCATCCGGAAATTCGTGGTGTCTGGAATTGCTTAACTTCGTGACTTCACGAAGGGCAGTTAAGTAACTGGAATGGCGACGCGGCTTTGATTGGCTCGTTACATTTGAACAAATGGAGCAAGACAGAAACAGAATTTTCTGGTTGTTATTATTGCTGGTGATTGAGGATAGGCTCTCACAAAAGATTTTTCTATGAAGGTATAACCGTAAGTAATAGAAAATTCACGCACGAGTCGAGTTTGTCGCCCGAGCGAAGCGAGGAATCCCCTCGCGCCCATGTTGCGTGTACTATTTTTTAACACGCCTTGAGCATATTACATTTTTATATTTCTTTTTAGAACTTTAAATAACACTGTCCTCCCCATCGTTGCAGGTGATTTGCAAACGAAAAAAAACTAGCTGTTTTGCACATGGAAAACAAGCTATTAAAAAATTAATAAAACAATATTTTAAAATGAAAGAAAAACCACTCCCACTGCGTTTTATTTTCAATGTACATAAATGTTGGGTATTCAAATAAACGAGTCATGTTGGATAACAACCATTTGTTATACACTCAGCAATAATGAATACAGATGGCCTGCCAGTGGCGAGGATATACCAGAACGTACAAAGGCCGCCGGAGGCTGTAGAGGCGTAGGACAAGACCCTGGCTCGGGGAAGCGGCAGCCAAAGTTCACATGAAAGTCCGTAGCGCTCGCTGGGTCGATGTCCGAGCTTCGGGAGAGATGACGAAGAGAAGGAAGGCGAGTCCTCTTGAGGGGCACTGGGGTGGAATTGTTTCGTGGCCGAGAGGGGAGGAACCAGGACAAAGCCAAAGAGACACCGCACACGAAAACTACCTTCTACGCGAAACTCCTGACGCTCGCGATGTTACACAATCTCTCTCTCTCTCTCTCTCTCTTTCTTTCTTTCTTTCTTACTCACTCCCTCTTCCTCTTTCTCTCACTCTTACTCCCTCTCTTCTCACACTCTTACCTCCCTCTTTCTCTTACTCTCTTTCTCTCACTCTCTCTCTTTGTTTCTGTTTCTCTCTCTTTCACTCTCTCTTCTTTTCTCTCTCCTTTCCTCTCCCATTATCTCTCTTCTCCCCTTTCTCTCGCCCTTTCTCCCTTTCTCTTTTATCTCTCTCTTTCTCTTTTTCATCCTCATTGCCTTTCTCATTCTTTCTCCCACCCTTTCCTTCTCATTTTCTCTCTTGAAAATGATTCGGCTGGTTGGGTCGGGCGCTGCGCCCTTTTGATGGCTGCCCGAAAGTCTTTGTGTGTCGGTTGCAGGGTGTGGAAGTACAACGACGAGGCGGGCTTCTCGCAGGTGCTGCACCTGGACGTGCCGCAGCCCGTGGTGCCCGGGTCGGAGGCGGGCGCGCTGCTCATCGCCGGCGGCCTCAGCCTGCCCGCGCCCGCCCGCGCCCCCGGCCCCGCGCCCGCCCACGCGCCCGCGCGCTCCACCAGGTGCGCTCCACCCCACGCGCCCACGCCCACGCCCGCCCCGCGCCCGGCCCCGGCCCCGCCCACGCCCCCGCGCGCTCCACCACGTGCGCTCCACCGCACGCGCACGCGCCCACGCCCACGCCCGCCCGCGCGCCCGGCACCGCCCACGCCCACTTCGCGCTCCACCAGGTGCGCTCCACCGCACGCGCCCGCGCCCACGCCCGCCCGCGCGCCCGGCCCCGGCCCCGCCCACGCCCCCGCGCGCTCCACCACGTGCGCTCCACCGCACGCGCACGCGCCCACGCCCACGCCCGCCCGCGCGCCCGGCACCGCCCACGCCCACTCGCGCTCCACCAGGTGCGCTCCACCGCACGCGCCCGCGCCCACGCCCGCCCGCGCGCCCGGCCCCGGCCCCGCCCACGCCCCCGCGCGCTCGACCAGGTGCCCTCCACCGCACGCGCACGCACACACGCCCGCGCCCACACCCACGTCCGCCCGCGCCCCCGGCCCCGCGCCCGCCCACGCCCCCGCGCGCTCCACCAGGTGCGCTCCACCGCACGCGCACGCACACGACGGCAACAATAGTTTATATACAGGGTGTCGTGGGCGGAAACGTCGAAACTTTGAAATTACGCTCTTAAGACAATTCTAAGCTTATTTTGTCTAATAAAACTACGTGGATGTTCCGAGTGGTTGAGCCGCAATAAGCCCTCAAAAGTTGGTTTGAAAAATTGATTTCTAGGCCAAAATTTGCTTTATGGAAGCATAGAAACACTTCGGAAACATGTAAATTGTTTATTATTTACAAAAGAATTCATATATATGTTCAGAAACAAAAATTAAGGCGGAAATAAAAAAGCACCCAACTTACACAATTCGACTCCTTTTTATGTCTCGCTTAATTTTTCCGCCTGAGCAGATATATACATTTCCTTTGTAAATAATAAACAATTTACATGTTTCCCGAGTGATTCTTGGCTTCCATAATGCAATTTTTGCCAACAAATCAATTTTTCAAATCAACTTTTGAGTGCTTATTGCAGCTCAACCATTTCGAATATCCACGTAGATTATTGAACAAAATATGCTTAGAATTGTCTTAAGACCTTATTTTCCAAGTTTCCAACCTCACGAAAAACGACCGTCACGAATTTCAGCCCTCGAAAGCATTGCAGTTGTGCGTCCGGTTCTAATGCCGTGTGTGTGGCGCAGCCTGGCGGCGGCCGTGGCGGAGTTCAGCGCGCTGCCGCTGCTACAGCGCGAGGGCGAGGGCCAGGGCGACGGCCCGCCGCCCAACGCCTCCGCCGCCGCCGCCGCCCCGCGCGACGACGGCGCCCTCCTGCGCCGCCTCGTCACGCAGGTGCAGACGCTGCTCGCCTTCCGCCGCCCCGACGGCTCCTTCAGTGACACGCGCGCCGCCGGCAGCCACAGGTACTACTGCGGAACGCGGTTTATTTGTTTTACTTCAAAAGCAGTTAACTCACAGCGTGCGCCATCGGCGGATATTGTTGCGCCATTTCCGGTAGATGAGTTCGACATTCGTTATCACTTTCTGCAACCTTTCAGTGCAGTCTTGGCTTCCTCTGTGTGAAGTTTCGTTGCCCTCACTCAATCCTGGGTTGGATTACTGGTGGATCAGTCCTCGACGGACTGGCTGTCGCATACTGTGTGCCGAGCATAGAGTAATGTCTCAAATTATCCTTCTGTTGTGAACTTTGATCTCTCCTCGTTGATGGAAAAAATCCGTTTATACTCACTGTACGCAAACTAGTGAATTCAAATCCTATTCTTTTGAGAAACAACAACGTTTTGTTCCAGGGGTGATGTTGAGAGAGAAACCTGTCGCATTACAAAACTTTTGCTCGAATACGAAGAGGAGAAGCAGTGTTTCGTGATGAATTGACTGTGCCTTTAATAATTGACTGTGATGATATGTGCCATAAATTGAAACACAAATATCACAATATAGTTGCAGAACAAAACAGAAATCTGATTGGCGCACTCCGTGCGTCGCACGCTCACTTATGTTCCGAAAATTGACGCGCGCGCTTAAGGGTCAAAATTGTGTCTGACGTGCTGCGAGGAGAAGTGTGTTCTGTGCACCTTTTCTTAACTATGGGATCCCCACCCTAAGCCATGATTGCGTAGGCTTCCGCGGCTGGAGTCTGTATTGGCTGGGCTATCCGGGACAAGCCGCGTCTTATTCGTGATGGCTAACGTTTCAGCCAACATATTGTGGCCTTCCTCAGACCGTTCTGATGAAAGAAAGTCAATTCCTTCACAAAGGGCACGATGAGGGATAAGAACCCTATTCTATAACTGACTTGTCCTTTGAAATAGTTTTCATTCGCCGGAACAAACATTTTCGTATCAATTCTTGCCAAAAACGCTCTTTTCTTCTGTATTCAGAATCCAGACTATACTGATCGTGAAAAAGAAAAATAATGTTTAATGTAACAAAACAAAGATATATAATGAATTAGTTTACGTTTGTATTGTATACATTAAAAAAAATATTTAATACGTCTGTAAAAAGTAATGTACTTCAGCTTCCGGGTCAATGACCCCATCTCGATCAGGTTTTTGTCCAGTTTCCCTGATCCATTGAGCAAATGCTGAGATGGCCCCTTGTTTTGCTTCTGGACGTAAATGTAGCTTCACTGTGCGCACGTTTTGTTGAGCACTCCTTTTGCTTGTAGTTCATTTACAGTTGAAATTGATTTTCTATAACTCGGGCACAAACATTTTTCAAATATTTTTATTTTTTTTCTAAAATAATTATTTTTTAAATTCATTTTTTCGTTTTTTTATTATTTCTTTTTATTTTAATTCTGGCCCTCAAGAAACTGTGCGCAGATAATTTTTTCCCCACATGTCATATACAGATTTTACGGTTTTTTGACAATAAATAAATAAATAAATAAATCCAACTTGTACATGTTGTACATAGAATTAAGTAAACGTGCTCAGAATACGCTCCTCTGCTCTGCTTAGAACGCTCTGAGGAAGGCCACAACATGTTGGCCGAAACGTTAGCCACCACGAACGAGACACGGCTTGTCCCGGGTAGCCCCGCCAATATCCACCCTAAGCCATTTACATGTTGAATTTTGAATACCGAAGAAAGGAGCGTTTTGGGCCAGAATTGTTAGCAAAATATTGGGTCTGATGTAATAAAAACTATTTTCAAAGACAAATCATTACAGATTTGGGTTCTTTTTCCTCATCAAGTCCTTCGTGAAGAAGGACGTTATACTTTTACAATGCCACGAAAGAATGGAGAACGATAATTCTAAAAGCTATATTTCGCTACTAGAACTCTAGAAGACGTGCACAGATAATGAAGTTACATTTATGCCCCAAAGCAAAATCAGGAGCCATCTCAAGGAATCAGGAAAACTGGAGGAGGTGGGGTGAAGATCGGGGTAGTTCTTCCTCAGTCTCCTGCCCTTCCTAAAACGAACAACGAGTCTGCGTAGACAGAACGAAGTAATTATTTTTGTGGGAATCGCGCAACTGGCGTTCGAGAGCCTTTTTTTAAGAATGAGATAAATAAGTTTTTGAAATCGCAAAAATGCATTGTCTCTGGCCGGATTTGAATGATAGAGTCAGTACTCCAGCAGAAGTAAGAAGGAACAACGCTGTGCCCGAGATTTGTGTCAACTCACCGATCGCCTCACGCTGAAAGCGCTCAACCAACTCTATTTGCTTCATAGGTACAAGAAAATAAATGGAATCGAGATTTTTCAATCAAATGTTTTCATTTCTCAGGTAAACATTTTGTATTTGCGTGTTTCAACAGAAAGCTAGCATCCGTGATAAGTAGGGAACGGATTTACACGACCTAACATGACGGAAATGCATTCATTGGGGTTAGATGGGTTTATACAAATGTGAAAAGAAAATTTTTAAAATTAACGAGTCAGACACCTTCCGGATGGATTGTCTACAGGCACACTGTGTTGGCCAGTAAATGGTACGCTCAGTCTCGTTTGACTTTCTATAATAAATATAAGAGATATTGATGACGTTTCAAAAGTACTGAAAACGGTCGATTTTTATTTTGATGTGAACCACATCCGGCTCAGCACTTCTGAGAGATGACCGTCACCCATCCGGATCAGCCATTCGGGTGGAAGATCGTGGGTGCCCGATAGCGGCTTCGACGGTCCTTGAGGTTTCCGTCTGTCGTGAAGGCCGAAAGCCGACTGCCCCGTCCCTATCAGCTATGACGCGTGTGATGCTCTCACCTTTCCTGCTACTTTTAAATAAAGTTTCTTTGAATTAATGTTACAAACGTCTAGGGCAAATAGACGTTCTGCTAAAGAACCGTAAAGGACACTTCTGCGTATACCGATTAAACTTACGGCATGCGCCGTTGATATTCAGAAAGCCCTATATGTTCGGCAGGTTCATGAAATCTGCTTGTCCGCAGCAGAAAGTGACTTGCCAAGCTCCTGCGTATGAGATGTGACCGTGATGGTGGAGTTGGGTGCAGGCTGCAGGTACTGCGCGTTTCTGCGGCCTGCGGAGCAGCTGCGTGTAGATGGGCGGTGGGGGTGAGCGTGGTGGGGGTGGGGGCCCGCTGCAGATGCTACACGTGTTCTGACCTGCCGTGCTATGAGATGTGACCGTGGTGTTCGTGGGGTGTGCTGCAGGGGCACGCTGCAGGTACTGTGCGACCTGCCGAGCACCTGTGTGGAGATGTGAGCGTGTTGGGGATGGGGGCCCGCTGCAGGTACTACGCGTGCTCTGACCTGTCGTGACCGTGTTGTTGGTGGGGTGTGCTGCAGGGGGCACGCTGCAGGTACTGCGCGTTCTGCAGGCTGCCGAGCACCTGTGGTAGATGTGAGCGCGGTAGGGGTGGGGTATCTGCCGTGCTCCTTTGTATGAGACGTCGTGACCGTGTTGTTGGTGCCGCAGGGGCTGGGCTTACTACGCTGCAGGTACTGCGCGTTCTGCAGGCTGCCGAGCACCTGTGTGTAGATGTGAGCGTGTTGGGGATGGGGGCCCGCTGCAGGTGCTCTGACCTGTCGTGAGCGTGGTGTGTGTGCCGCAGGGGCACGCTGCAGGTGCTGCGCGTGCTGTGGCGGCTGCAGGCGCACGCGGGCGTGGACCCCGAGGTTGGTGGCGGGCGCCAAGCGCTGGCTGCCAGCGCCGCCAGGCGGCCGACGGCCCGCTTCCCCGCGGCGCCGGCAGACGGCGCTGGCGACGGCGACGACGACGGCGACGCCTCCGCGCTGGACGAGGACGTGGCGCGCACCGCCGACACCCTCGCCGCGCTGCTTCGACCTCGGCCTCGACAGCGAGGTCAAGTACCTGCCCTCCCCCCACACACAGACACAGACGCACAGACACACACAGACAGACACACACACACAGACACACACTCACAGACACACACACAGACACACACATACAGGCACACAGACACACACGTACAGACATACACAACAGGACACACATACAGACACACACACAGACACACACAGAAACACACTGACACACACAGACACACACACAGACGCACACACACATACAGACACACCTGAGGAGAGTGACGCTGTTAACACTGCGCTTCGTGTCCGTTCCTGCGTTTTGCGGACATTCTGACGGTTACCACCGCGTTGGATACGGCAGGTATGTGAATTTATAGTTTAATAGCCGGCGAGTTCAGAGTGGCTAGTACCAGAGTGGCAGGATTTAGAGAGGCAAGTGACAGATCCGTAAAATGGCTAAAAGAGTCTGTGAGGGGAATGGCTGGTAGCGGCGGGAGTGACGTGGAACTCGGAGGCTCGGAGCGACCGACAAGCGGGCTGCGACAGCGACGCCTCCTGGCGGAGAATGTAGAGTAACGTCCACCTGTCGGTTTGTAAGAATAATAGGAGGGGGCCACATACAGCGCTCCCTAGCGAAACGGACGTGTACCGGTCGCATTGGCAGAGCAGACTAGCGGCCGGGACGAGGAAGCACCCAGTACGGCGGGAGATTCGAATCTGCCGGAACGACATGAGCGGCGGGAGGCGGCTTCGGCGGAGGACTTGAATGCATGGGCCACTGCCTCAAGGAAACAGGAGGTAGTCGGTATCCTTGAGAAGAAGATCATAGAGCTTTTGGAGTTTGTTAAACCTCGGCACAATGTGCACGGAGAGATCAAAAAGTTGGCGCATGAAATTCGTACATGCTTAATGAAGTTGTGGCAGTTCTCGAAAGAGAACGTCAGTCACAGCTAAGAGCCAGAAGAGAACCGTCAATGAGGTGTCCTCCAGAAGAAAAATCCCAAAAATCCCAAGGGAAAGGAAAGACGACAGGAATGGTCGGGCTACCCAGGGTGGAGGAGTCGCATACCTCACAGAGGACCCCACCAGAGTCTAAGAAGCACCGGGAGCCAATGGAAGACAGTCGAGCAAGGAGGAAGAAACCATCGCACTCCATCCCAGAAGCATCGGGCATGCCCCTGGTGTAGTGAGAGACAGCGAGAGCGGCACGTACGCGGACATTTGCGACGCATGAAACAAAAGCCCCGGAGCTGAAGAACTGGGAAGCAACGTGGTAAAATAAGAAAATAGAAAGAGGCACCGCAGAGACTTGCTTTTAGATGGACCTGCGAGTGGCTCGAAGGCAGCGCAGTTCCAGGACTGCGGTGGCAGAGCAACTTAAGGGAATAGCGGAGGTAAAGACCTGTCAACTGAGGTGCTCTGGAGATAAAAGACATGGACGAAGTTACAACAGAAAAAGAATTGTTGAGGCCTTCGAAAAGGCATCTGGAGGCGGCAAGGAAGGAAAGTTGTAGTTAAATCCCTTCGTACGCCCTACGGTGGCACCCAAACAGCGGTGATTGCATACCAGCAGATCTAGCCAGGAAAGCGGTGCAATTGGATAAAAATTAAGATTGGTTGGGTTAGGTGTCGCATTCGAGAGAAAATAGTTGCTACAAGGTGTACAGGTGTTGGGCTTTTGGCATCTGGCGCGTAAATGCAAAGGGCCGATAGGTCCAAAAACTGTCACTATCGTGGGCGAGGGAGGGAATATCGTAGGACCCTGCACTAAAACCCCTAACCTGTTGTTCTGCCAGGGAAAAGACGGAGAAAAACGCATGCAACTGGCAGCTGAAGTGCCCCTAGTACAAGAGGCCATAAAGAAGGGGAACGGGGGAAGAAAGAATGAGAATGAGAGTATTCAGCCTAATCTAAATCATTGCGAGGCGGCACAAGATCTTCTCAGCCAGACAGTGCACGAGATGAAAATAGACGTGGCGATCTGTGCGAGCAATATAGGAATATCAACAGTCCTCAACGGGTTTTCGGACGCGAGGTGACCGAGCTGCGGTGTGGATTGCGGTAATAAACCAGTCTCAGGAGGTTAAGCAAGTCCGGAGGATGGTCACTTGGTCAAGGGGTGCTGCATATATTTTTACAGTGTTTACTCGCACCAGTGAGTCCCTAGAAGAGTTTTCAAGGCATACTCGATAGGCTATTGGATGATGCGAGAAGGGCGAAGAACTCTAATTATTGCTGGGGAATTCTAATGCATGCGGACACGGAGTGAGGGCAGCAGGGTAACGAACAAAGAGGGACGGCTCTCCTGGACTAGCTTAGTCAGTTTGTGACGTCTATCTCTGCAACACGTGTTAAAAGCCGACCTTTGCTATGAATGGTCGCAGCTCCATAGTCGACCTGACATCGTGATCGTGTGGTAGCCTTGCTAGAAGGATTACGGCGTGGGAGGTAGTGATCACTATACACACCAGCGACACCAAGCTATTGTATATGAGGTCAGTGATGGAAGAGTAGGGAGAGGGCTGCTAAAGACAAGCGAAGAGCAAAGTGGAAACCTATAGGACGCCACCCCCATTCGATCGAGAATTCCTTCGCTGTCTGATGGAGGGCAACGTACGATGGTCCGGAAAAAACTCGGGCAGGATATGTGGGAACTCTAATGAATGAATACGGGTTCTTTGACGACTGTGATGCGTCAATGACGAAAG
>JAHLJT010004567.1:957865-1060497 GCA_031308135.1 Acheta domesticus | reverse complement strand
AAAAACGATAATTACGACTTTTAATTGGTAATTATTATTTAGAATGTTTATTATTTAATAACAATATTAAGGATTATATAATAGAAAATACATTATTACATTTAAACTCAAAACACTATCTGGTTCTTTATCATAGCCAGTACTGTAATTACACTTCCATTCTTCTTTTTTTAAATCACATTTTTAGAAAAGACAGTTTTCACATTTTGGGCCAATAAGGTTTTATAAAATAGTATATAATATAACGAATTAGTTCGTTCTGAAACAATAATTAATGTATACAAACAGGTACAAATCGGTATGCGATAGGGGTCACGTAAGAGAATTTTGACCCCAGTCTTGATTATTATTGATGTACAGTTTTTGTTTGAGAAAGTTGTAAATCCTCGTGATTTTCAGTATCTTTTCCATAATCTTCAAGCTGCAATTTCCTTTACTTATTTCATGATCTCTGGGTTTCAGAGCAACGTAATACATCTGTAGGTTAGGCTTTATAACATACTGCAGTTGTTTCGGACACTAAACACTTGGCCATTGTTCCAGTATCTATAAAAGGATACCTCTCTTCCCTAACAGAAAGAAAATGACGGGTGTAGATGGTTTTCCTCTAATGTTGCAAAGGCCCACTGCTAAGGTTTCGGTACCACGTCTGGCCCTCCTCCCCTCCCCCATTCGCTCGCGCCGCTTCTCCGAGTGCCTCATCTCGGAGGGGAAACAGTGCTCCGACGTCATTCCTTGGCCACTTGGCAATCACTGCTTTACGGCATAGCTAAGTGAAATTTCCTGACATATGATTCGAATTGATCGCCATTTAGATTAATATGTAAGTGCATATTTGTGCATATTTTGGCCGATTTTTCCTGATAGTGCATATTCGTGAAATTATAGAAGCACAATTTGCATATTTAGTTAAAATAGAGACTTATTTGTAAAACATTTAATGTTATCGTAGAATCTATTTATTTGTGAACGTTCATTGATTAGAAAGAGCTAGTCACACTTTCGAGGGTTTATTCTATATATGATAAATTTTGTGCAAATGTAGGATACTTGATGTAATATTTGTTAAACCGAACAGAAAAAATGAAACAAGACTATAATGTACTTTACTAAGATGCATATTTACTTCAATTCTTCTTTCTCCTGCGAAGTAAGCAACGTTATATGATGTTTTCACAAAAATATATCTTTTTCAATCCAAGCATGCTTGTACTGAAATTTATCAAGAAAAGTTTATACAGGAAATGAAATATTGTTAATTTAATTGCATATCATAATGCATATTTTAGAATTTTTAGGCAATAAATGCATATTTTCAAAAGCATATTTCAAGATTTTTTAGGGCATAAAAATTTATAAATTATTAATTATCAACGATTAACTCATTTATCGTATATCAACAAATAGATGATAATATAATTTCCTATCGACATGCAATCTCAAGCGTATTTTATTTATCAAAAATGCCAGATGCACAGAATATCTCAGGATAAATCTTCAAACTTTTAGGGCATGGAGAGGATTGGAAAATTGATCACTTCTTGCTATTAATATATAGTAAGGAATTTCGTATTTCGAAGTTTCACATATTACGCCTTTCCCCTGAATTTTAGCCAAACCTGCTCATGGGAGAGGTGCTCAGGTCCTGATGAGACTGTCAGGACTGATGTCATTACAGTGCCTCTAGGAGGGCCTCGGTTTCGAGTCCCACTGGGGGCAGGATTTTTGACACCGGTTGGGAAACTAGGTCGATTCAGTCGCTATCTGGAGGGGAATTCTAGCGAGCGGCCATATTTCTCATCGGTAGTTTCCCGTGGTATCTCCGATCAACATCAGGCGAATGCCCGAGCGTACTCTAAACAATCGGGCCACGGACAGCGCGCGATCTTTTCTTCCTCTTCTAGTCCTGTCCTACCCCTTAGTTACTACACTTGAACTAGCGTGCAGTACACTACCACACATTCCGGGAGACCTGTCGAAGAGCTCCAAGCTTCTCCCGGCCGGAGAGTGCCCCACAGCTGGGAGATCCCTGGTTGGGGAAATCCCCCGCTAGCGATGGCAAGTTCGGAGTCGCAGCTCTCAACCTCCATGCGGTCACCGCCATCTCCCGAAATAAAACGTTGCCTACACTTACGGGATTAATTGGCCTTAGTAGTTGACGGCCCGGAATCACTACTCAATCACCCAAACAACCACGTAAGCTCCTTATATTTGGTAGGTACACTTGCCAACACACAATAGGCAACGTCCAAATTCTAAGTCCCTGTTTCCTGCAATTCTGTTGGCGCTGTACGGAGGGTACTCCTTTCACAGTTACCTGTTACAAACAACACTCGACCAACTGCAAAAGACTGAGAAGCTGATAGTCTGGGTTTCCTCTATTTCTCAATCTCAGCACGAACGTTCTCTATGATGTTTACTTTTACTTGTCTGGATATTTATGTACCTTACCCATCTATTCAGACAGGAAAATGCATGCATTGTGTCTGCAATGAATCCTCCCCTATCGGGTCTGGCGTGGCCTGCCGTAGTGGCTCTGCCCTAGCCTTCTCAAACCTTCCTTGTCCTTTGCCTTCCACACGTCCTCTTGCCCTGTGCTGCCTTGCCTGACCCGATACTTACCCGCCTCACAGCCAGGTTGTGCGTGATGCAGGTACGGGCGTGCACCTGGCGACGGCGAGCAGCCCTGGCGTGCTGTCGGCGTCCGCGTTTCGCGCCTTCTGGGTGCGCTGCTTGTAGTAAAAGAGAGCGGTCCTTGCAGGGTACGGCGTGCACCTGGCGACGGCGAGCAGCCCTGGCGTGCTGTCGGCGTCCGCGTTCCGCGCCTTCTGGGTGCGCTGCTTGTAGTAAGAGAGCGGTCCTTGCAGGGTACGGCGTGCACCTGGCGACGGCGAGCAGCCCTGGCGTGCTGTCGGCGTCCGCGTTCCGCGCCTTCTGGGTGCGCTGCTTGTAGTAAGAGAGCGGTCCTTGCAGGGTACGGCGTGCACCTGGCGACGGCGAGCAGCCCTGGCGTGCTGTCGGCGTCCGCGTTCCGCGCCTTCTGGGTGCGCTGCTTGTAGTAAGAGAGCGGTCCTTGCAGGGTACGGCGTGCACCTGGCGACGGCGAGCAGGCCCTGGCGTGCTGTCGGCGTCCCGCGTTCCGCGCCTTCTGGGTGCGCTGCTTGTAGTAAAGAGAGCGGTCCTTGCAGGGTACGGCGTGCACCTGGCGACGGCGAGCAGCCCTGGCGTGCTGTCGGCGTCCGCGTTCCGCGCCTTCTGGGTGCGCTGCTTGTAGTAAGAGAGCGGTCCTTGCAGGGTACGGCGTGCACCTGGCGACGGCGAGCAGCCCTGGCGTGCTGTCGGCGTCCGCGTTTCCGCGCCTTCTGGGTGCGCTGCTTGTAGTAAGAGAGCGGTCCTTGCAGGGTACGGCGTGCACCTGGCGACGGCGAGCAGCCCTGGCGTGCTGTCGGCGTCCGCGTTCCGCGCCTTCTGGGTGCGCTGCTTGTAGTAAAGAGAGCGGTCCTTGCAGGGTACGGCGTTGCACCTGGCGACGGCGAGCAGCCCTGGCGTGCTGTCGCGTCCGCGTTTCCGCGCCTTCTGGGTGCGCTGCTTGTTAGTAAGAGAGCGGGTCCTTGCAGGGTACGGCGTGCACCTGGCGACGGCGAGCAGCCCTGGCGTGCTGTCGGCGTCCGCGTTCCGCGCCTTCTGGGTGCGCTGCTTGTAGTAAGAGAGCGGTCCTTGCAGGGTACGGCGTGCACCTGGCGACGGCGAGCAGCCCTGGCGTGCTGTCGGCGTCCGCGTTCCGCGCATTCTGGGTGCGCTGGGGCGGCGGCGCCGTTGTCGGTGGGGCGCGGCGCGCAGCCAGGGCTGCGCACGCTCCTGTCGTGGCGCTGGACCGCAAGCTGCGCGTGCAGCACGTGGGCTTCGCCTCCGCCGTCGGACGCGCAGCGGAGTTCAGGTCAGCGCCTCTCCCTTGCACTGCCCATCTTCATCCTTCCCATACTGCGATTTTTGTACCTTTGCCCCTCAAGGCCCGTCTTCACGATGGAATATGGCACGGTATTTCGGCGACGGTTCTCAGTCGTGCTGCCAGATGTCGCATGATCGCGTCCGTATGAAGCAGTGCTTGCGATCATGCGACTCCTAGTGGCGCAACAAAGAAAGATGCGAAATGTCGTATGATATTCCATCATGGCTGTAGGGGCTTGGGGGGCAGTGTTAGAAAAGTCGTACTTTTTTAAAAAAATAATTCTGCTTCGCTTATGGCTTCATCGAATTTTAGCTATTATTTGGTCGTTGAGCGTATGTGGGGTAATCCTCTGTTAAATTTCCTTCTCTTGTAACTTTGCACTTAGTCATTGCCTTTTGTACCTTCGGCCTAGGGCTCGGCGTTGTTAGTAATCGGGGTACCCAGACAGTTATCCTTCCGGAAATTCGTGGTGTCTGGAATTGCTTGACTTCGTGACTTCACGAAGGGCAGTGAAGTAACTGGAATGGCGACGTGGCTTTGATTGGCTCGTGACATTTGAACAATGGAGCGAGACAGAAACAGAATTTTCTGGTTGTTATTATTGCTGGTAATTAAGGATAGGCTCTCACAAAAGATTTTTCTATGAAGGTATAACCGTAAGTAATAGAAAATTCACGCACGAGTCGAGTTTGTCGCCCGAGCGTAGCGAGGAATCCCCTCGCGCCCATGTTGCGTGTACTATTTTTAACACGCCTTTGAGCATATTACATTTTTATATTTCTTTTTAGAACTTTTAGTAACACTGTCCGCCCCATTGTTGCAGGTGATTTGCATACGGAAAAAAACCAGCTGTTTTGCACATGGAAACAAGCACGAGAAACAGCACATGAAAAACAAGCAATGAAAAAATTAATAAAACAATATTTTAAAATGAAGAAAAACCACTCCCACTGCGTTTTATTTTCGATGTTGGGTATTCAAATAAACGAGTCATGTTGGATAACAACCATTTGTTATACACTCAGCAATAATGAATACAGATGGCCTGCCAGTGGCGAGGATATACCAGAACGTACAAAGGCCGCCGGAGGCTGTAGAGGCGTAGGACAAGACCCTGGCTCGGGGAAGCGGCAGCCAAAGTTCACATGAAAGTCCGTAGCGCTCGCTGGGTCGATGTCCGAGCTTCGGGAGAGATGACGAAGAGAAGGAAGGCGGGTCCTCTTGAGGGCACTGGGGTGGAATTGTTTCGTGGCCGAGAGGGGAGGAACCAGGACAAAGCCAAAGAGACACCGCACACGAAAACTACCTTCTACGAAACTCCTGACGCTCGCGATGTTACACAATCTCTCTCTCTCTTTCTTTCTTTCTTTCTTACTCCCTCTTCCTCTTTCTCTCACTTACTCCCTCTCTTCTCTCACTCTTACTCCCTCTTTCTCTTACTCTTTTTCTCTCACTCTCTCTCTGTTTCTGTTTCTCTCTCTTTCACTCTCTCTTCTTTTCTCTCTCCTTTCCTCTCCCATTATCTCTCTTCTCCCCTTTCTCTCACTCTTTCTCCCTTTCTCTTTTATCTCTCTTTCTCTTTTTTATCCTCATTGTCTTTCTCATTCTTTCTCCCTCCCTTTCCTTCTCATTTCTCTCTCTTGAAAATGATTCGGCTGGTTGGGTCGGGCGCTGCGCCCTTTGATGGCTGCCCGAAAGTCTTTGTGTGTTGGTTGCAGGGTGTGGAAGTACAACGACGAGGCGGGCTTCTCGCAGGTGCTGCACCTGGACGTGCCGCAGCCCGTGGTGCCCGGGTCGGAGGCGGGCGCGCTGCTCATCGCCGGCGGCCTCAGCCTGCCCGCGCCCGCCCGCGCCCCCGGCCCCGCGCCCGCCCACGCCCCCGCGCGCTCTACCAGGTGCGCTCCACCCCACGCGCCCACGCCCGCGCCCGCCCGCCCGCCCGCGCCCCCGGCCCCGGCCCCGCCCGCGCCCCCGCGCGCTCCACCAGGTGCGCTCCACCGCACGCGCACGCGCCCACGCCCACGCCCACGCCCGCGCCCACGGCCCCGCTCACGCCCCCGCGCGCTCCACCAGGTGCGCTCCACCGCACGCGCCCGTGCTCGCCCCGCGCCCACGCCCGCCCGCGCGCCCGGCCCGCCCACGCCCACGCCCCCGCGCGCTCCACCACGTGCGCTCCACCGCACGCGCCCGCGCCCGCCCCGCGCCCGGCCCCGGCCCCGGCCCCGCCCACGCCCCCGCGCGCTCCACCGCACGCGCACGCGCCCACGCCCACGCCCGCCCGCGCGCCCTGCCCCGCCCACGCCCCCGCGCGCCTCCCACCAGGTGCGCTCCACCGCACGCGCCCACGCCCACGCCCGCCCGCGCGCCCCTGCCCCGCCCACGCCCCCGCGCGCCTCCCACAGGTGCGCTCCACCGCACGCGCCCGCGCCCACGCCCGCCCGCGCGCCCGGCCCCGCCCACGCGCCCGCGCGCTCGACCAGGTGCGCTCCACCGCACGCGCACGCGCCCACGCCCGCCCGCGCGCCCGGCCCCGCCCACGCCCACGCCCACGCGCGCTCCACCAGGTGCGCTCCACCGCACACGCACGCACACGACGGCAACAATAGTTTATATACAGGTTGTCGTGGGCGGAAACGTCAAAACTTTGAAATTACGCTCTTAAGAAACATGTAAATTGTTTATTATTTACAAAAGAATTCATATATTGGTTCAGAAACAAAAATAAGGCGGAAATAAAAAAGCACCCAATTTACCCAATTCGACTCCTTTTTTATGTCTCGCTTAATTTTTCCGCCTGAGCAGATATATACATTTCCTTTGTAAATAATAAACAATTTACATGTTTCCGGAGTGATTCTTGGCTTCCATAATGCAAATTTTTGCCTACAAATCAATTTTTCAAATCAACTTTTGAGTGCTTATTGCAGCTCAACCATTTCGAATATCCACGTAGATTATTGAACAAAATATGCTTAGAATTGTCTTAAGACCTTATTTTCCAAGTTTCCAACCTCACGAAAAACGACCGTCACGATTTCCAGCCCTCGAAAGCATTGCAGTTGTGCGTCCGGTTCTAATGCCGTGTGTGTGGCGCAGCCTGGCGGCGGCCGTGGCGGAGTTCAGCGCGCTGCCGCTGCTGCAGCGCGAGGGCGAGGGCCAGGGCGACGGCCCGCCGCCCAACGCCTCCGCCGCCGCCGCCGCCCCGCGCGACGACGGCGCCCTCCTGCGCCGCCTCGTCACGCAGGTGCAGACGCTGCTCGCCTTCCGCCGCCCCGACGGCTCCTTCAGCGACACGCGCGCCGCCGGCAGCCACAGGTACTACTGCGGAACGCTGTTTATTTGTTTTACTTCAAAAGAAGTTAACCCTCAAGTGGACGCGTTGGCGCACAGCGTGCGCCATCGCCGGATATTGTTGCGCCATTTCCGGTAGATGAGTCGACATTCGTTATCACTTTCTGCAACCTTTCAGTGCAGTCTTGGCTTCCTCTGTGTGAAGTTTCGTTGCCCTCACTCAATCCTGGGTTGGATTATTGGTGGATCAGTCCTCGACGGACTGGCTGTCGTATACTGTACGCCGCGCTTAGAGTTAAGTAGAGTCTCATATTATCCTTCTGTTATGAACTTTGATCTCTCCACGTTGATGAAAAACATAATTTTATACTCACTGTACGCAAAGTAGTAAATTCAAATCGCATTCTTTTGAGAAACAATAACTTTTTCTTCCAGGGGTAATGTTGAGAGAGAAACATGTATTAGAAATCTTTTGCTCGAATATGAAGAGGAGGAAGAAGTGGGTTGTGATGAATTGACTGTGCCTTTCATAATGACTGTGATGATACGGGCCACAAATTGAGACGCAAATATCACAATATAGTTGGAAAAAAAAAACAGAAATCTGATGGCGCACTCCGTGCGTCGCACGCTCACTTATGTTCCGAAAATTGACGCGCGCTTAAGGGTCAAAATTGTGTCTGACGTGCTACGAGGAAAAGTGTGTTTTGTGCACCTTTTCTTAACTATGGGATCCCCACCCTAAGCCATGGTTGCGTAGGCTTCCGCGGCTGGAGTCTGTGTTGGCTGGGCTATCCGGGACAAGCCGCGTCTTATTCGTGATGGCTAACGTTTCGGCCAACATATTGTGGCCTTCCTCAGACCGTTCTGATGAAAGAAAGTCAATTCCTTCACAAAGGGCACGATGAGGGATAAGAACCCTATTCTATAACTGACTTGTCCTTTGAAATAGTTTTCATTCGCCGGAACAAACATTTTCGTATCAATTCTTGCCAAAAACGCTATTTTTCTTCTGTATTCAGAATCCATACTATACTGATCAGAGACTATACTGATCGTGAAAAGGAAAAATAATGTTTAATGTAACAAAACAAAGAATATAATGTATTAGTTTACGTTTGCATTGTATACATTTTTTAAAAAATATTTAATACGTCTGTAACAAGTAATGTACTTCAGCTTCCGGGTCAATGAACCCATCTCGATCAGGTTTTTGTCCAGTTTCCCTGATCCATTGAGCAAATGCTGAGATGGCCCCTTGTTTTGCTTCTGGACGTAAATGTAGCTTCACTGTGCGCACGTTTTGTTGAGCACTCCCTTTTGCTTGTAGTTCATTTACAGTTGAAATTGATTTTCTATAACTCGGGAACAAACATTTTTCAAATATTTTTATTTTTTTTCTAAAATAATTATTTTTAAATTCATTTTTTCGTTTTTTTTATTATTTCTTTTTATTTTAATTCTGGCCCTCAAGAAAATGTGCGCAGATAATTTTTCCCCACACGTCATATACACTTTTTACTGTTTATTGACAAATAAATAAATAAATAAATAAATAAATCCAACTTGTACATGGTGTACATAGAATTAAGTAAACGTGCTCAGAATACGCTCCTCTGCTCTGCTTAGAACGCTCTGAGCAGAGCACAACATGTTGGCCGAAACGTTAGCCACCACGAACGAGACACGGCTTGTCCCGGGTAGCCCCGCCAATATCCACCCTAAGCCATTTTACATGTTGAATTCTGAATACAGAAGAAAGGAGCGTTTTGGGCCAGAATTGTTAGCAAAATATTGGGTCTGATGTAATAAAAACTATTTTCAAAGACAAATCATTACAGATTTGGGTTCTTTTTCCTCATCAAGTCCTTCGTGAAGAAGGACGTTAAACTTTTACAATGCCACGAAAGCATGGAGAACGATAATTTGAACAGCTATATTTCGCTACTAGAACTCTAGAAGACGTGCACAGATAATGAAGTTACATTTATGCCCCAAAGCAAAACCAGGAGCCATCTCAAGGAATCAGGAAATCTGGAGGAGGTGGGGTGAAGATCGGGGTAGTTCTTCCTCAGTCTCCTGCCCTTCCTAAAACGAAAAACGAGTCTGCGTAGACAGGACGAAGTAATTATTTTTGTTGGAATCGCGCAACTGGCGTTCGAGAGCCTTTTTTAAGAATAAAATAAGTCGCCGTTTTTGAAATCGCAAATATGCATTGTCTCTGGCCGGATGTGAATGAGAGAGTCAGTACTCCACCAGAAGTAAGAAGGAACAACGCTGTGCCCGGGATTTGTGTCAACTCACCGATGGTCTCAAGCTCAAAGCACTCAACCAACTCTATTTGCTTCATAGGTGCAAGAAAATAAATGGAATCGAGCTTTTTCAATCAAATGTTTTCATTTCTCAGGTAAACATTTTGTATTTGTGTGTTTCAACAGAAAGCTAGCATCCGTGATAAGTAGGGAACGGATTTACACGACCTAACATGACGGAAATGAATTCATTGGGGTTAGATGGGTTTATACAAATGTGAAAAGAAAATTTTAAAATTAACGAGTCAGACACCTTCCGGATGGATTGTCTACAGGCACACTGTGTTGGCCAGTAAATGGTTCGCTCAGTCTCGTTGGACTTCGTATAATAAATATAAGAGATATTGATGACGTTTCAAAAGTAGTGAAAACGGTCGATTCTACCCCCTTTTTATTTTGATGTGAACCACATCCGGTGATAGGGCTCAGCACTTCTGAGAGATGACGTCACCCATCCGGATCAGCCATTCGGGTGGAAGATCGTGGGTGCCCGATAACGGCTTCGACGGTCGTTGAGGTTTCCGTCTGTCATGAAGGCCGAAGGCCGACTGCCCCGTCCCTATCAGCTATGACGCGTGTGATGCTCTCACCTTTCCTGCTACTTTTAAATAAAGTTTCTTAGAATTAATGTTACAAACGTCTAGGGCAAATAGACGTTCTGCTAAAGAACCGTAAAGGGCACTTCTGCGTATACCGATTGAACTTATGGCATACGGCGTTGATATTCAGAAGCCCTTTACTGACATATGTTCGGCAGGTTCATGAAATCTGCTTGTCCGCAGCAGAAAGTGTCTTGCCAAGCTCCTGTGTATGAGATGTGACGGTGATGGTGGAGTTGGGTGCAGGCTGCAGGTACTGCGCGTTCTGCGGCCTGCCGAGCAGCTGTGTGTAGATGTGAGCGTGGTGGGGGTGGGGGCCCGCTGCAGGTGCTACACGTGTTCTGACCTGCCGTGCTATGAGATGTGACCGTGTTGTTGGTGGGGTGTGCTGCAGGGGCACACTGCAGGTACTGCGCGTTCTGCGACCTGCCGAGCACCTGTGTGTAGATGTGAGCGTGTTGGGGATGGGGGCCCGCTGCAGGTGCTCCGACCTGTCGTGAGCGTGGTGTGTGTGCCGCAGGGGCACGCTGCAGGTGCTGCGCGTGCTGTGGCGGCTGCAGGCGCACGCGGGCGTGGACCCCGAGGTGGTGGCGGGCGCCAAGCGCTGGCTGCAGCGCCGCCAGGCGGCCGACGGGCGCTTCCCCGCGGCGCCGGCAGACGGCGCTGGCGACGGCGACGACGACGGCGACGCCTCCGCGCTGGACGAGGACGTGGCGCGCACCGCCGACACCCTCGCCGCGCTGCTCGACCTCGGCCTCGACAGCGAGGTCAGTCCTGCCCTCCCCCCCTACACACACACATATACACACACAGACATACATACAGACACACACAGACACACACACACAGACACACACACAGACACAGACACACACAGACACACACACAGACACACACAGACACACACACACATAGACACACAGACACACACACAGACACACATTGACACACAGACACACATACACACACATACAGACACACACATAGACACACAGACACACACACAGACACACATAGACACACAGACACACACACAGACACACATACAGACACACACAGATACACACACATACAGACACACACAGATACACACACATACAGACACACACAGATACACACACAGACACACACACAGAAACACACACAGACACACACATAGACACACACATAGACACACACAGACACACACAGACACACACACACACAGACACACGCGCAGACACACACGCGCAGACACACACGCGCAGACACACACGCGCAGACACACGCGCAGACACACACGCGCAGACACACACGCGCAGACACACACGCGCAGACACACACGCGCAGACACACACGCGCAGACACACACGCGCAGACACACACGCGCACACACACACGCACACACACACACGCGCACACACACACGCACAAACACACGCACAGACACACACGCACAGACACACACACATATACAGACAAACACATACAGACACACACACAAAAAGACAGACACCCAGACTCACACACACAGAAACACACACAGACACGCACATACAGTCACACAAAAAGACACACACAGACACACATATACACACACAGACACATACGGCACCACTTGCCACGCCATGGGAGCAGCACGCACAACCGGCGCGGCTCAAAACAAGGTTCCACTGGGCGATGTGAAACTATCCACTCTACTATTCAAATGACCTTCCGGGCTGGACAGCTGTGGTCTCTAGGAAATTCTATTCCCAACATTTAGGGTTGGAACAGAATTTCCTACAGACCTCGACTCGAATAGAATTTCCTATAGACCTCGATTTGAATAGTGAATCCAGCCATGAAAGCCTGTATTGCTTTATCATCCACTCTACTGTCCAGATAGATCGTACTTGCCTCAAACGATTTCCATCTTTTTTTAAAACTCACGAAATTACTGCCCTGTCAGTATCACACGAATGGAGGCACTTGCCACGCCAGCATGCACAACCGGCGCAGCTCAAAACACGGTTCCTGTGGGCGATGTTTGATCATCCACTCTACTATTCAAATGACCTTCCGAACTGGGCAGCTGTGGTCTCTAGAAAATTTTATTCCCAACATTAAGGGTTGGAACAGAATTTCCTACCGACCTCGACCGTCGGTAGGTAATTTGAATCCAGAATAGAAAAAAAGAGTCGAATTGAGTAAATTGGGTGCTTTTTTATTTCTCGCTTAATTTTTATTTCTAAACAAATATATTCATTTCTTTTGTAAATAATAAACAATTTACATGGTTCTGAAGTGTTTATAAGCTTCTGTAATGTAAATTTTTGCCTAGAGATCAATTTTTTAAACCAGCTTTCGAGTGCTTATTGTGGCTCAACCATTCGGAATATCCATGTGGTTTATCAGACAAAATAGGCTTAGAATTTTCTAAAGAGCTTTTTTCGAAGTTTCGACGTTTCCTCGCCGGACACCCTGTATATGATTGACGTTCTTGTTGATTTCTGCAAGAATGTCAATCAGTGTTAAGTAGTTAATTTTTTTACTAAACTTGTCTTTAAATAGGGGGGGTCAGTGAAAGTAACAATAGCGGCCCCGCAAATTAATGTAGGCCCAAAGGCCCCAAAACCTATTAAAACGGCCCTGGCTTGAACGTGTGTGTGTAAATCTTCAACATTGGACGGCGGGCTTCACTTCCCTTCGGAAAAATGCGTCCGAAGGTGTTGCGCCCTTAAAATCCACGTTCTACCGGTACGGGACTCATGAACTTAGCGATTGACGATCTCAGAAACAGCAATCCATCGACGCAGTGGCGACGAAGACTTCTTGTTTGAGGTCTGCGGAGGTCCTTGTTTGAGGAGGTCTGTGGAGATCCTTGTTTGAGGAGGTCTGCGGAGGTCCTTGTTTGAGGTGCATGTGCGTGCGTGTGTGTGCGCAGGCGGACGCGGAGTGCGCGCTGCGCGCGCGCTACTTCCTGGAGCGGCACGTGTTCCGCGCGCGCGCGCCGTGCGCGCTGGCGCTGCAGGCGCTGGCGCTGGCGCGCGCGCGCAGCGAGATGGCGCCCGCGGCGCTCGACCTGCTGCGCAACGCCTCCGCCAACGAGGAGGGCGACTTCGGCTGGCCGCGCCGCGCGCCCCGACGCCCCGCGCGCCGCGACGCGCCCGACTGGCTGTACGAGGCCGGCGCCGGGCGCAGGCGCAAGGAGCGCGCGCCCAGTGAGTCCCCGCCGCGCGCGCTGGCTTCGCTCGCACGGGGCGGGCTGGCGGTGAAATGCAATACCTCACGCTATTTCGCGTCGTTCTCCGTTGTCCGTTGCACTTACACTAACATGCACTACACTACCACACATGCCGGGAGGCCGGTCGGGAGCTTATAGCTTGTCCCGGCTGGGGCGGTGCCCCGCTGGTGGGGGATACCTGGTTGAGGGGAAAACCCCGTTAGTCGACGGTAGGTCGGCGCCGGATCTCGCCATCCAACGGGGAAAAGATCATCGCCATCTCCTGAGAAAAAACACGCACTGAATTTACGGAACTAATGACCCAAGTAGTTAACGCGCCCGGAAACATGAATCAATCAATCCGTTGTCCGCTAGGAGGCGCATGTTCGTGACTGTATCGAGCAGTGCTGGCGATCATGCGACTCCCAGCTGCTCAACCGAGAACGACGCGAAATACCGTGAGATATTCCGTTTCATTGACACAACCCGTGCGCCAAGAAAGAAAAACTGAAGTATAGAGGGCGTTACACTGAGAGAAATGTTATAGTAGAATGTACTCAATCTAGTCATATCTACTTGAATACTCGATTCGGAATTCAAGTCTCTTTTTATGTATAAGCTTTTAATCAGGGGGGAAGTTCTATCTGTAACACTAACTGAACCTATTTCCTTTTAAAATACTTCGACATGGGCGCCAATGGCCTTAGCAGTTGAAGCGCTCTCTAAACCTTAATCAATCAATCCACTAGCTTCTTCGCTCTCGTGCACTTGCTTTCTCTCTCAATTGCAAGCGCAGAGTTGTTTTGCTGTGCGCGCCCCGCGAAAGAGCCCCGGCCGTGCAAAACAACTGACTGCTGCAAAGTAAACGAAACACTGTGGCGGACGACATAAATCAACATGGATGTCGCTTCGCGTATCCAATATAACCCAAAGTTCGCTTCATTTCGTAAAAAAAATAATGTTTACTCTCGCGAAATAGTGCCTTTCTTCTCATCTCCAAATGCCAGACTAGTGTCCTCGTCTGTCAACATTTCATTCCTTCGCTAAAGACTCACTTTCTGCACTAGTTACATAAATAACTATCTCATAATCATTATTAGATAGAAAAGATGAATTACAATTATAGTTTATATATCAGATGATAGAAATTACTAATTTTATTTGAAAAAATTCAATGATTCTAAAAATAAGGTTTAAAATAATTTTGTTGAATCAACATGTTTTCCTGATTCTTATTACTCGAAAATTGTTTTAATGTTAAAAATATTAATAATTAAATACAAAATTTATTATTTTTAATGCACATAAAGTTTGGTGTATACTATTGTTTTGTTGTGTGATTAACGTTTTTTACTGTATCATTCGTTCAATAATAATTTCCTTTTTCCCACAGCAACAGTTGCAGAATTTAAAGCTTCACTTTTTACATTGATGACTTACGCCCGATTGGGAGATTTGAAATCAGCAGAACCCGTTGCACGTTACCTATTTTACCGATCACACTTACTGGACAGGCACATAGAGGTAAGTTTTCGTTTCGTAATATTGCCCTTATATTCCTAGAACGTCCTTACGTATTTCAAGAAAGTCCTTATCGTTTCTAAAGAGTGTCCATATGTATTTGTAAATTGGATTGTTTACTTCCTTTATAGTGCAGAAGAGTTGCTCATCTAAAGTTCCATGGAATCCATCATTTAATATATAACGTATCGAGAAGTAGAAGTAAAAAATACATCGATTTATTAAATTTTTGTTCCTAAGCATTTTGCACAACACAAGCAGAATATGGCTATAAAAGTTTAAGTGTGATTAATTTAGTTACCCCCATCTGGTCAAACCGAAAATCATAAAAAATCAAGAAATAAAATAGAATTCGAAAATGTAAACCTCTCCCCAAAAGTATCTATTTTTGACTTATTTTCATATTAATTTCAGAGGTATTAACTCCTAACTTAATAAAGTTAGTCTTGGAAAGTATAATTAGGGGGCTTTTTTAAATTTCAATACTTTCTGGCCATTAATTTCGTAGACAAACTTTTAAAACTTGATACATTTATTCAAAAATATTGTTAATAAAATGTTGTTTTATAGGGATTGTTCAGCAGATTACGTTATTTAATAGGTTTTTCCTTGCGACGTCCGGTGTCGAGTTGTGACTCCATCTTCAGGCTAAAAAAAGTATTTTTAGGATATTTGAGATGCAAACAAGCATGATCAAGAAGTTAGATTATTTAAAATTATTGAAGTAAAAATCATAGCTGAAGTTAAAATTAAAATCAAAGTACCCATCGAAGCATAACAAGACTCACCACATATTTTGATGAGAATTTTAATTTGAATTTTAACTTCAGCTATTATTTTAATGCTCTTTACGAAACATTTTATCAACAAATTTTTAAGAAGTCAGAAAATAAGTCTAAAAACTGAATGACCAGGAAAGTTTTGATATTTTAATGACAAGATACACACAATAATTTAACTATAGATTATTTAAATTGAGGTGAAAATTGCATCTTTTGTAAACATGCATATAAATAGAAAACGCTATGATATATTAATATTTACACAAAAAACGCATTGTCTGCTTCGTTATAATGAGTTATAAAATTGAATTTCTTCTACGTTAATTCAATTATTTACTATGTAACGTATTTTCAATAGATTAAAAAAGAATTTATTAATTTAATCAGATCAGATTAATTTAATCAACGTTAATTTATTATAAGAATTATTAACTTAATCCTTGGGATACATTACGAGTAAACGTGAAGAAATGTGTGAGGCATAAACATTTAAAACTTTGAGGACCTCTAATAGACTTTATCTCATATTTTAGCTTGATTAAAAATTGAAAAATAAAGTTGGTGTTTTTTCCATCTACATTTCACGAAAACTGTTATGACCATATCCACAGAGCGCACATCTTAAATGTGCATTGTATTTGGAAACAAAAGTTTAGATTAATTGTCGGAAACGGTCTAGCCTGTGTCTCGAGACTGACTGGTCCCCCAAGAATTCTCCTAAAATATTTTTTTCGTGCTGTGATATTGCACGAGCCTGTGTAGCTTGTGGAAAGTACCGCATAATTAACAGAACATTGCTGACTATTCATTCAGCACGTTTATAAGTATTAAACTATCTCTTTGTCTCCAATTGAGAATTTTTCACTCTTGAGTAATTACAAGCTTAAACAGTTGTTAAAAATCAAAACTTTCGCATGAATTATGTCAAATGCACGTCATTACATGGAACTGCCTTTGACATTTCATACAGTTCATCATCAGATACACAGAAACAAACACACACACACACACACATTTGTATAAGAGTGGTATTTGCGCGCCAGTTTTGGTGGAAAGCTTTCGCTCCTCCGATCATATAAAGCGCTGCATTATATGATCGGAGCACTAGCAGTCGCTTCGAAATTGCATTTTTCATAATACATTCTTAATATTGAGAGCAAAAATATTTGTGATTCAAGTATTTTCCGCACGCCTAGCGACTATGATCTTCAGTTTAAGACCATCTCTAAGTCACATGTTCGGCCTCTTTTTTTTCATGAAATGTACCGTAAAATCGTGTTTCCTATTAATTTTAGATTTTTAAATGAAACTGTTTAATAAGAAGGTCTAAAAGACGTTGATTCTCGGCGTGCGGCTAACAGTAATTCAGCAATTTGAATATAAAACTGCGACTATAGGAGCTGGTACTAATTTTAATGCCACCTTTTCACACAAAAAAGATTCATGAGTGAAAACATCTCAATTGTACTCAAAAGTAAGTTTGGCGAGATTTCCTATATAGTCTTTACATCTACGAAAACAAAATTCCAAAGTACTCTAAATGAAGTTAAGTACTCGAAGGTATAGTTTAATATTAGTTAACCACCCACAAAATATGTATTAATTTTTTTCACATTTCAAATACGAGTATATTGAGGGAAGATTGAAAAAATGCAAATTTTTCCTAATAAAGACAGTTGGGACGAGCTAATTTCAATTAAATTCAAGACAAAAGAGTGGACCGGTATAAAGGAGATGAAGAGAGAGTTCACGAGCTAGGGGAGAGGCTGTGAAGAAAGAGAACAGGAGTGACGTCTGCCTTTCGAAACCTCAAGATTGCGTCTCGGAATTCCCATCCTTTGCATAAGGGCATTGAATATATCTCAGATGTTTTGCGAATGAATGAATCATTGGCTATAAATTGTGCTTATTGTAAACCTTCCGTTCCCAGGAGAAACATTTTAAAAAATATCCGAGCCATGTGTTTCATAGCTGCTGTCCATGAGGTTTACACACGTATTATAAATCAATTTTTTAAAGCTTTTGAAAGATACTGTATATTGCATCGTCAATGGTGTAATCTGTGAAGCTCTTCTATAAACGAGAAATAAAAGGTAAAGATTTGGATAAAAACCTAGTAAAACACGATTCTTGTCTTTTTCAGTTGCTGTATCCTGCTGTTCAAGCTTTCTCAGAATTTGCGTCTCTTGCTCTCGACCGCCACCGCGCATTGACAGTTTCGCTTGCGACGTCCGGCATGGAATTAACAGACACGTTAGAACTAAGGCCCGACTCTGAGCCTCAACATCTTCAACTGCCATCTCTTCCCACCAAAGTGTTTGTTTACGCTACAGGAGCAGGATGTGCTACTGTTCAGGTGGGTTCTTCTTTGGTTTTACGTTTCGAAAGAGCGTAATTGATTCTCATGGAATTTATTCATTTATTTATTTTTTTGGTCAAAAACAGTAAAAACTGTATATGACGTGTGGGGAAAGAGATTATCTGCGCACATTTTCTTGAGGCCTAGAATTTAAAAAAAGCAACATTTGAAAAACTAGAAACAATAATTTAGAAAATAATTATTATTTTAGAAAAATAAAAATTTGAAAAATGTTTGTTCCGAGTTATATAAAATCAATTTCAACGGTAAATGAACTGATTTGATTTTTCTGCATTGCTAACAAAATAGTAATGAACATCAATTTTACTCCTACCATTACAAGCCAAAGGAGTGCTCAACAAAACGTGCGCACAGTGAAGCTACATTGACGTACAGAAGCAAAACAAGGGACCATCTCAGCATTTGCTCAATGGATCAGGGAAACTGGACAAAGACCTGATCGAGATGGGGGTCATTGCGATGGGAATTGTAAGCAGAGCTCGGGGTTCTGCATCCCGAAGAGGTCTTTGTGAAGGGGTAGGGCACTTGCACACAACTCGCGGCCGCACGGGGAGGGTCCAACGAGCTAGAATATGCCACATAGAGTGGTGAAGCGCCGCCATTTTTTTCTAACCCGGCATTCCCAATACCAAATTAAAGAAATATTGATGCGGATTTTTTTTTGATAATTTTCTTCCAACTTTACAATACTTTCCCTATACTACGTAACAGTGCACGAGATAGTGATAATTGTTATTTCATGTAAATAATAAAGAAAATTTAATATGGCCTAATTTTCCTCATTTACGACCTTTCAAATGACATTTTTCTCTCAAAACAATACAATTGTTTCAGTAAGGTTCAATTTGTTAATTACCAAAACTGTGTACTATGTAAATATATGTTTATGTCAAGGAAATTTTCCAAAGGATTTTAAAATATTAACAAGTCACAGATTGACTGCATTCCTTAATACTTAGTCGCATTTAGGGCTGATGTTTTGCTTTATTTTCTAGGGCCGTGTCAGTTATTCTACTTACGCCCCAGCAGATCACACTCATTTGTTAGACTTGTGGGCAAGTGTTGAAGGCGAGCTTGTTCCAAGTAGAAATTCTTTGGATGAGTTAGAAGGGAAATTACCTCGCCTCAGACTCAGTACTTGTGTGCGGTAAGTATAGAACATGAATAATTTTGTAGCAATACATCCAAAACCCAACTTATTCATCCTTTAACAAAAGTTTTAAGGGGAAAACATATATTGGTCTAATTCACTGTGGAGAAACAACTTATTGAGTTATATTATATTAATGTCATTATAATATTTTCTTACATATGCTATATATAAATCAACCAGATAAATATTCAAAAAAACTAAAGATGGAACTAAAGTTGGTTGTTTCCCTTCGATGTGCAGTATTTCCTGTGGAAGAAAAGAGTATTAAGAAAATCAAAACAAAACAGCAGGAGGAAAAGAAACATTCTGAGAGTGCTACAGAACTCGCAGATCGACGTTTCGTTGCGGGACCTGTCTTACTTCCCCGATTCGCCGTTTCCGCGCCACTGCAGCGCACGGCGTGTTAAGAGCGACGCACCTAGCGCGCGAACGGCCAATCTGAGAACTGCCACGTGAGGAGATGACGTTTGCGTGGCGCAGTAGGAATCAATTGTAGGCGCGTCCGTGCCGTTCCAGGAGGCGTAGCTCAGCAATGCGTTTGTGGAACCAAGTCGGTGTGGACTTGCGTCCACGACGCAGCCTATTCTCATATTTTCCCATCTTCCCGTGAGGTCCACATGTTTTCTTCCACATTTTCTTTCGAACAATGGGTTTGGTTTCCTCCTAAAGTTTCATTTTGTTTGCTATTAAAAGTCCAAAAAATTAAGAAAATTAATAATAAATGTTCGAATTTGTTATAAAACAACATTAATATTAGATCAATGAAATGTCATGTTAATAGATAAGTACGCTAAATATTGTATTCTTCAACTTTAATTTTTGTTTAGTATATGAGAAGTTTTATACATATAACACCATCGAAGAAAAAGTAATGTAATACTTCAGAGAAATTGATGTCGAGATTTTGACGGAAATACACGTTTTGGGGTAACCTACTACCGAGAAAGTTATTTTTATTCAAAAATATTTGGCCGTCCGAACTTCCATTATGAGAGTAACACTAGCGTCAACACATTACAAAGGATTTTCCCCAAAAATTATTTTATCTGATTCATCTGACCGAACTGGAGGCTGCGAGTTTGAAAAGGATTTTTTTAATTTTAGCTTTTTTTTTACGAATCTCCTATTATAGTTTCAAAATGTTCTAAAAAATTACTCCCATTTTACTTTCTCGTGTACGTATTTTGGTGAAAGTATTGTAATAATGAAGAAAATGGATGTTCAGATTTAGGCGGAAATAGTACTCGTTTTGGAATTATCTAGTAAAAAAAAGTTTTCGCAATTACGTAGGACTGTCTGTCCTTTCTCAAATACACCTCCTAACCAATCTCTTTAGTCAGTAATTATTTTAATCTGTACATAATTCAATGTTTTAATGATACTGATCCAAGTATGAACATTATTTGTAAACAACATCTCAAAATATTTTTTATCAGAAATAGAAATAACATAGTTTCCCAATGTTGTTTTCTTCTAAAAGTTTTTACCTGTTCAGGTGGTCACACAATGAAACTTTAATGTTCAGTTGTCTAATAAAATTATGACAACATTAACTACACTTACGTCATGTCATGCCCCAACTCCCAGTGATCTTTCCAACTACTGAAAATTGTTATTGATAACAAAAGCAGTTCAATACTAGATCCTCCCCTTCCCCTCCTCAACTTCAAAAGAAAACATCAAGTTATTTTATCAAGACTTTGAATTGGCCATTTTAATTTGAGTCAGAGTTATTTGCTTTAAAAGACAAATCCAGATCTATGTCAAAATTGTGGTGGAATTATTTCAAAATTTCATTTATTAGTTGAATGTCCTCTCACAAGAGATCTAAGCAAAAACTTAAAATTGATACTGACATCCATTCTTTATTAAATTGTACTTCGGAGTGTGACATAATAATTAAATTTCTGTGTGTTACAAAATTGTAAATATATATATATAGAGTATATATAATATAATATATATATTCAATACATATTATATATATTCAATATATATAATATATATATATTCAATATATATAATATATATATATTCAATATATATAATATATATATATTCAATATATATAATATATATATATATTCAATATATATAATATATATATATTCAATATATATAATATATATATTCAATATATAATATATATATATATATTGAAACATACCGGTTTTTCGTCACAATCCAACAATGATTTTAATATAAGGGGACAGGTAATCTTTCTCGTGAACTATATATGTAGTTTTTTCTTCCTTGTTAACACAATGCTTGGAATACTATATATATTTATTGTTAAACGTTGTAATTTGTTAAATGACAATGATATGAAATTATCAAATTTGTAAACATTATTATAATGCACAATTGTAAAATATATTTTTATCTATTATGACCATGCAGTTGCACAGCGATCTATAATACATTAAATAAAAAACAATATTGTTATTAATTATTATGCCTCTTTGGCTTGACACCAGACAAAGCTGTCTCTATTCTAATCTTTCTTATTATATTGAATTAATCCTAATAATCTCTTCATGGACTTACAATTTTCAAAACAATAGTAAACGTACAGTTACTTGATGGGTCTAAATTGTTTTTTCACTTGTTAGTCAAACAAGAAAAGTGGGCGAGTTTGATACAGATTACGTTCACCGGATATTTTTCTGAACCACATTCGTTCGTGGTTCAATTGTCACAGCTTCTTCGTGTATTTATCATTTCTCGTGCAAATAAAAAATGTATCAAGACTTAATTTGTTGCAGGTGGAAAGGCGATGACGTATCAAGTGTCTTACGACTGGAGGTAACCCTCTTTTCTGGATTCCAGCTGGAATCAGTAAGCCCAGTCGACTTGGATGTGTATCACGGCTCTCTAGGAGATCTTGTGTGGTTTGTGCTTTCTAATGTGAGTAACAGCCGCGGCTTTCTCTTTCAACTTATTTTTATTACTGAGATAGGAAATATTCTGTGAAAGGATTAACGAGGTTACGGGGTTAGATTGTGAAAAGGGTCCACGGGGGAGGGTTAATACTTCTCTGGGCTGACATACCTGTTCAAAACCTTCAAAAAATGAAGTGATTTTTCTCTTTTTCAATATTTTATTTTTTCCAACAGAAAAATAATATGAATGGATCAGTGTAACTCCATGATTCATTTACCACTTAAGAGAGTCTTTTGATTGTTTTTCAGAATTTTTTGTGAAGTTTTCTAGGCTACAGTACCTTGAAGAAATTCTGAAAAAATTCATATAGACTCTCTAAAATGAATGTGGAATTACTACTTATTTACTTAAGCTTTGTTTGAGAACTTCACCACCAAATGTTACCATTTTCCTTGTAGCTTTTTACAATGAGATCAACAAATCAAATCAAGAAAAAGCACCACCAATACACTACAACCTGAAATGCAAACTTTTTGAAGTTTTAGTAAACTCTTAGAAAAAGTATTTAGCTCGAATGAACAGAATTTTACTTGCAAATAGAATGCTTACAAAATGTACTAAATATTTATAAGAACATTGCTACTAAAGTGAAGCAAACTCTATTTACATCATCCATTCATGAGGATCGTATGGATTTTTTCAGGGAAAATTATGTTTCTTTGAAGTGAAAATAAGTAAGTCTTAAAGAAATCAAGAATCTGTAGCTTTATTTTCTTTAAAAAATGTGAAAGTTTTGAATTTCTTTGCAACCTCATGAAAAGCTGCACGGCAGCTCTTAGGTCACATTTGTGGCCCCCCGTCGAATGCGGTTGCCCGATGCCATCAATTCACAAAATTTTGTTTTCTTGTTTGTATCCGAACAAAAGATATTTCCACTTTTCTTATGATGCTAACCAATGCTATGCTAACCAAGTTGACTCATCATAAGCACAGGATTCTGAATGTTTTGTAATATCTGAATTCACCAACAGACTGATACCCAGTAACAAAACGCATCTTACAGGAAAACGACAAAAGAAACTTCTGTTCATCGTATTGTGCAGATTGCTGCTGCTCTTGATTAGTTACACCCGAAATGATTTAACGACTGACAGTGAATTTAATTGAAAACGAAACTTTATAAATCCTATGTTAAGAATAAGTTTCTATTATTTCTGTTTGTCACTGAATTACATTTTTTTGTTTATCTGACATAGGTAAGCAATACGTGCCCACATTGCATCCGATTTTTGGTAAGAAGTCCATTTGTTGTTACTGGCTTGCGACCAGCTTTTGCTCGAGTGTACCCAGCTGGCCGTGAAGATCTTGCAGCAGAAACCTTTTTTCACACAAGCCAAGGAAGTCCTTTACTGGCTGATATCACCGATGATGATCTTATTACGTGGTTTGGAAAGGATGACAGAGGTACCTAACTACTTGTCTAGTAACTGAAGTATTACTATAGCAATGTATCTTTCTGCCAAACCGTCTCAGTGTTGTAGACCTGTGGTGAATTGTAAAACTACAATCGGTTCAGCCCTTAGAGTGCGAATATGTCACACCCTCCTGCATGTGGATATTTCAAGTGGGCAAAAGTGCTTCGTGATTTTGGTCTGTAAAAGAGCCCAAGTTTCTGGCAAATTTAATCTTCCGACAAATACCGACCTTTACATCTCACATTCGCGCAAACACGTGACGATATAAGAAACATCACAATATGACAGTGTTATGATGTCTATCTCTGCACGAATTCGGGTATTAAAGTGAGTTGGGATTGGTAGGAGAGGCCAATGAAACGGTCCATTTTCAATCCTTGATCATTAGAAACAACAACGTCAACAACAACAGCGTTCTCAATGCCAATGGATGGTTTCTTATAAAAGATTATAAACAAATACAATGTTCATGCATGTAATGAAAAGTTAGTGTTACATGCGAAGGATTTTTGTAACAAATATTACATAATTATCATTCTATTGGAAAGACCGCAAAGAAGCCGTATTTTTAATTTTGCTTCTTATCCTTTTTCTAATTCTACTTATTCAAGCTGGAGTTTGTGCACTTTTAAATAAGTAATCCACCCCTGATCACATTTTCTTACCCACTAAATTCCATTCCATTCGCTTTCCCGCCTCTTCCTGTTGTGTTTTTTAACTGATGACCAACATGTTTTATGATTAAGTTCTACTGAGTTTGCATTAAGTGAGTGGTTTAGACCACTGAGGCGGTGTGGAGACTTCTGCACTTTACGACTCGATTCTTGTTTGCTGTGTTCCACTCTCCGAGGCACTGGATGGGCATTATTGAGACGGCCCTGTTTAATTTTATAATTATGTTTGTACAAATTCAATTTATGATAAACTATAACTTAACTCTAGTGGTTTTCGATGGCGTTAGATGTTTCGAAAGCATTCTAGTGACACGCTTTCTAAGTAGCTGTAACTCTAACAATAATAAGGATTTTCTCGCCAATTCTCTTTATGAAATTTCAAAATATTTTCGCTGAGATTGTAAAATTGTTATTTTGAAAATAAACTTTAAAATTATTTATTTACTTATCAAAAAATAGCATTGAGAAAGTTTTCCATTTTTAATAAAAAATGTTATAACTGCTATTGATAGATATGGAAACTCAATTTTCTTACTTCACAGGCCAGAAAAATTCCTTATAAGAATTTAGTGTATACGTAAACGCAAATCTTCTGTATATTAAGAGAAACAAGACACTTCATCTTTATTTTTCGTTTTTTCATCTTGTACTCACAACCCTTGAGTCATGCTTTCTACGTTCAGACCTAAGCTTCAGCCAACATCTTGTTTCTGTGACGCTCAATAAGTGCTTGATGAATCCTTTCCTTACCCTATTTGTAAATTATTCAAATTGAAATCGTATAAACTTATTGACACGGTTTGGCAGAAGAGAGGAAATTTATTATATTGTCATTCAGATTTGATTTCTGTTTTGCATATATTTTCCATGAAGTGCTTATTTAGAGAGACAAAAACTTCACATTTAAAGTGATTTTTTTCTTTTACAGGACAACCTCGCACGAGCTCTGATTCCTCTGAAATATGTGAGTGTGGTAAATCATGTAAGCCTCTAGTTTTAGCCAATACTGTTTCTTCCTCCAATGCTTCAAAAGTGGATCATGTGCAACGTGATATTGATATGGCTAACATCCTCATCTTCAGTGAAGCAAATGTGACCGGAAATATGACTCAGTTCACTGTGTCAAGTGCAGAGCTGACCTTACAAAGAAAACTACCTAATAACAGCACAAACACTAACGATGCTGCCATTCCTACACTAGCACTAGTCAGCAATTTATCAAATCCCGAGCCAGTGTTGGTAATAAGCAGCAGTAAACCAGTAGCAACCGAATCTGCGTCATTTGATCTCATAATCCCAGCAGAAGACGCTGAAATGTTGGGTGCTAAAGCCGAGCAGTTAGTTTTAATCGCTACAAACGTGAGTAATACAAAACCAAACAGCACCGTTCGAAACTCAACGACAGATCATGACATTCAGTTTAAACCCAACAACACACACAACTCAACAAACGTTCCTAGTAACACAAAACCACCCAGCCCGGTTCCAACAGCGTCTTCCGGCGCCGCCCCGGCAAAAACGACGCCCGCTTCGGATAGCCACAGGGCGACGGCGGCGCCGTCCCACCCGCAGGCGGGGCACAGCATCAACAAGGAGCGGCGGCTGCAGCGGCCCGGCCCGTCCACGCCCGCGACGCTGGCCGCCCCGTCGGGGGAACCCCCGACCACGGCGCGCGACGACAAGCTCTTCGTCGTGGACAAGAACGCGCTCTGGGGCATGCTGCGGGAAGTGGTGCACGTGGAGCTCAACAAACGCGACAGCAGAGGAGGGGCCGACGCGGTACTCCACTGAGAGGGCATGCCTCAGGTTGTGCCTCGAGTTTTTATTGTTTCAAGAGTGATCAATGTGTGTAAATTATTTCAAAAAACAATCACTGAAGAATCGTGGTAGTAAAATTGTATTTAGGGAACTGGACTTTATGAGGACTGATTTTACATGCCTTGTAACGCGTATTGTTTCTTCACAAAATAACTGCAGTGTATGAATTTTTCTTAAAAAAACAAGTTTAAAGTTTTATGCAAAATCCATGTTCACGTCTCCATTCAAAGTCCATCAGATCCCAAACCAAACCATTAGTAGTTTTATACAGTGCATAATTTATCATCCCGAAATAAATGCATTTATTGACTGTAGTGCCATAAAACCTATGAATGGGATAGGAATAATTATTTCCCAATCAATAAGTATTATCTTATATGATTTAATAAAGATTGACTTTAATATAATTTGTTAAACAAGATTTCAATTTCGCAGCATCCTTCCTCACTGTTCTCCTTTCGCAATTTCAAAATAAATTAACGAAAAGTACAATGACAACTCTGACTATGAAGCATATGTAATTATTGGATTAAGGAAGAGGAATCAAGAAAATAATTTTAGATCAAGTCTGATTACTAATGGCGTAACGTATCCTTTTCCATTTGACTGAAAGCAAATCCTATTATTATCTTACAAGTCCAATCGCACTAGTTGTGAAATATTGAGCCCTAAAGTTAAATAATTATATCCAACCGGGTACGGTCAATCCGGATAGCCGAGATCGCTAAGACAGTAGTGCCGTGGCGATCTCGGACGGAAGGATCGCGGGTTCGAGTTCCGCCTCGGGCATGGGTGTGTTTATGTATGTCTGTGTGTGTGTGTCTCGTCCATTTATCCATCATTATCATCATCATCATTCCATATCCCCAGGTCTAGAAAACCTGGGGGATAGAAATCGGGATTCAGCATAATGTTGGTCCTCCCAAAAAGGAGTCGTAACACGTGCCTCGGAATAATGTTGGAGAGCCTCGGCAGGTGTATGCGTGGTCCTAGACGCAATTCGCGACCAAAGAAACAGGGATGGACTCAGACAATTGTGTAATTTATTCACTTAAAAGACATATATTTGCCGACTGAAGACGAGATGATTAATAATGTTTGTCAGGGAAGTTCATTAGTTATACCACTATCAGGCGAGCGACACACGAGCGTCGCAAAACGTACTTCGTTCACGCGCGTTGGTTGCAGACCAATGAGCCCTGCGGTCTTGTGCTAGCAAACGGAGTTGTCGCGGAGTTAGCAATTGTCATATGGAACTTATAAAAGAAAAGAGTCGGAGATGGAGGATTTATGCGATTAAAAGCGAGCGTTTTTTGAAGGGAACATTTTACACCCTCTTTCATAAAAATGCAACGACTGTGAGATTTAAAAAATTAATTTCCGAAAGTCCGAGCCGTCGGTGATCTCGAAATAACAGGATCTTATTAAACGTAAAGATACCAATGTAGAGAGTGTTACACCTACAATGAGTGTGCCCCGTAATAAATTCCTTAATACACAAAATTATTCTTCGGTCTAATCCAGTTTCTGACAACTTGGCAATTAAGAGGCCATGTGGAACAAGATCAAAAGCCTTAAGAAAATCGAATATCATTCTATCGACCCAACTCCCTTCATCTCGTGAATCTATTATGTCCCGGATTATGTTTTGTAGCAATAGTTGGCTGTTGCACAAAATCCCAGCACGAAAACCGTGTTGATTTTGAAAAAAGCCAATCAGTTATATTCCAAACTCGTCTAATGTACTCTACAATTAGGTGTTCCATCTGCTTTCAGGACGCTAATGTTAAATTTATATTTGTTAACAGCCGTTTCAACACATGCGTAATATCTCTTTAAACAAGCCGCCTTTTCACTGTCACCTGTAGATAACGAACCACAGATCTCTGCAAAACTTTCTTTGCTCCCTTTCTTACGTCTCATGATCTTGAAAAATATTTGCTAACAGTTCAGTCGATCGTTTAGAATTCATCGATGACCCGACCAGGCGGTCAGGTGATTTCCACTGGGCTCGGAGCCTCCCAGACAGACGCACGGCCGTGGCGGCGGGTAGGCGACCATTCACTCACCTCACCTCACCAGAGTTGTATTGGCTTACTTCGTTAATCTGTCTTCAATCGAGTGCGGCAGGTTTTGAGAATTCACGAATCCTTACGGTGATGGTGCAGAGCAACGCACCTATCAAAGTTATACAGAGACCGGGAGAGATGGCTCAGTCCATCAACCTGACGTCACTGCAGTCCCTCTGACCGGGAGATCGTAGTTTCGAGTCCCGACGGTGTCTGGATTTTCGACTCTAGCTTGTCAGGTCGAATTCAGTCGCTGTCTAGAGGAGAATTCTAGCGGCCGGCTGCTCTGATCGGTAGTTTTCCGTGGTTTCTCCGATCAACACCAGGCGAATGCCGGAGCAGTACCCTAACAAACGGGCCACGGACCGCGCGCGATCTTTCCTTCCTCGTCCCGATTTCATCAAGTTCAATGAATTATCGCGCGTAAGCACACGATCTCTCCCTCTCTCTCCTCTCTCTCACCTCTCTCTCCCCTCTCTCTCCCCTCTCTCTCCTCTCTCTCTCTCCCCACGTTTCTCACCAATCTTAAGTCAAAGTCACAAGTGCCGAATAACGAAACTTCTACCGCGCGCGCGAGAAAGCGATCACTTGCTCCGCGCGCTCCTCTCAGCTCCTCTCTAGGGTCAAATCTTATTTGTTTTCTCGGCCCCGTGTTCTCTGCCCTTCTAGCTTCTGCAGTCCCTTGTTCTCCCTGCCCTAGAAATTGCGCGCTGTGAGTGGTCGAAATTATTTGCACATCAAACTTTTCTCAGCCAATCCCCGTAAGATTCTCCAATGTTACAGAGTAGCGCGCTCTCCCTCTCTCTCTCTCTCTCTCACACACACACACACACACTCCGAAAGGCTGATGCAAGCGACGAACTCGTAGCTGCATGACCAGATTGACGCGGGTGGGCTTGTTTAGTTATTAGTAGAAATAACCGCTGTCTGTCGCAGCCGGGGCTTCCCTTCTTCCAGATAACTTAACGAAATCCATCTTCAATTTTATACAAGATTACTCCCGCAAATAACGTGCGGGAACAATATGTAAAACCAATAAGTAAATAACTAATCATATGGCACGTAACTTTTACCTAATTAACCAAGGTGTATAATCAAGTTCAATTAATTATAGACCCTCATCAGAAGCAAGGTTTGCCTCACATAGTCATTGTAGAAAATTTTCTTCTCACAACCCAAAATTCTACCATTAGTAGTCACAGTGTGTTTTGATGTGGTGAATGAGCTCGTATGTACCTTACATCTCATGAAGTGTCCTATCGTATTGTGGCAGATTATTTGTTTGTGTGAGTACCCTGCTGGTGGTTGCAAGGTATGGTATCCATGTATTAATTCCTTCTAAATTATTTTCAAATGCATAACGATAGAGTTTATTAGTATCTGACATGTTTTTGTGGCCTTATATAAATTTCTTGTTACTTTCTCATCTTTTATAGCCCTGATGATAGAAATACATTTTCCAAAATGTTGGCCAACAAAGTGTGAAAATGTTTTTGTTCCTGCTGTAGCATTACCGAATATTTATTAATAAAATAAAACTTAATTTTGAACTACATTCACAGGGCGAGGGCGAGTTCACGGAGGCCTCAAAGAAACGCCAAGTGCGCCTCCGACCTCCGCCCGCCTGCCTGGCGCCGGCGAGATTAGTTACGCCGCCTCCCGGGACCGCCCGACCCCTTCGCCCCTCGCCCCCGCCCGGGCCAGCGCGCCCTCGTTTAGCTACGGAACGCTGGGGAACCACCCAGGGTGTCGTGTTTGCGATCGCTTACAACGAATGATCACCACCCCGCCCGCTAGCCAGCCGCTCGAAGTTCCACGTGCACTTCAAAAACAAAGTTAGAAAGAGAGCGCAAGTGGAAATTTCCATCCAGTTTCTGTGAGGACCGCTGTCTATGAATGGACGCAAGGATTGCTACTGCGTGGTAAGTGTCGGCCAATCTCAAATGAGATTGCTCCAGTTTCTGGAAAATTCCGGTAATCTTTTAGTGATTTTTGGTGGGGGAAACAGAGCAGCTGCTTTGTAACACAGCCAGAAAGAGGGACTTGATTTTTGAACGTTGGAGAGTGCGGAGCTCCGTGTCAGGAGGAGAGAGAGAGGGGGGAGTTCGCGCACTTCGGGATTTTTTCCGAATCGGCTTAATTAAGTGCCGAACTGAGCGATTATTTTCGATCTTCTGTTGTCAACAGCGCCCGGAAGTAAATTATTTAAATTTCATGCCTAAAATTGGGGCTGTAGTGTTCTTTTTTGAGCCGTGCTTGGCTGTGAACGGAGATAAATAAATAACAAAAAATAAATGCATAAATACATAAATAAAAAATAAATGTCTTTATTGGTGGCGAGGCTCAGGCCATTTAGTATGCTCTTCTGTCTAACCATTTTCAAAATTTTATTACATTAGTGCATAATAGGAGGTCATTCAATGTGAAATACGTGCGCAATTTGGGTGATAATGAAATTTTCGTTATTAAGACGTACTCGATCGAGACATAAAGTCCCCGGAACTCGGCGCCGTTCCATTCACGCGACGTGACCCAGAAAGCTGTCGCCGCCCCTCCGAGCGTCCAGTTGTCAAATCCAGCGAGTCAGTTGACAAATAAGGCTTGAAATGTGTGTTAAATAATACACTTCAGAAGTATTTTTCCAAACACTGTATAAACAGCACTAGAACTAGCCCAGATACAATTTTCAGTACAACATGAAACACATGCTAGTTCTGCAATAGTACTTGTAGGCTGTAACTGTTCGGAAGGTAACACATTTTTAAGACATCAACCACAAAACTTGATATGCAGTACACACCATATTTCAAAAAATCACTTAGAAATATATCGTCAAAGATATTTCAATAAATTTCACAAATCGAATTGAAAATACAGTGTCAGATGCTGAGAGGACCTTTTCTTGGAGATCTTAAGTGAATATTTTCAATCAGATTGCAAGTCAATGTGGCATTGCCTCTGAAACTACTGTGAATCTATAACAGTAACGTCTAGAGGACTCACTGAACCTACATAACATCTGAATAGCTACTCACTCAAGCCTAGATCGAAACAAGAAAATAAAACACTACATATAAATTATTTAATTATAATCCGTCATGAATAAAAAGTTGCCTATAACAACTGAAGCAGTCATTTCAATATCTTTTATACAATTATGCGTTTATGGACTCTCAATCCTGGGAGGCATTGCCAAAACTAATTCTCATAAGACACAAAACAATTTTATTTTTGAAACATGCCCTCAATAGCCCTTGGTTTTTCACAAATCACCAAATTCAAAATGATTTTTAGATCACTTAAGTCAAAACATCGAAAAGAAAATTATCAACAATGAGTTGTGTCACAATGTTGCTCATCCTCCTGGGATGAACAGTTAATTCACACACAAGGACAAAATCAAGACTCCAAAATCTACACGCTACACAAATGTCTTCTGGAAAATGACTAAATTAATCAAAAATTCAAAAACCAAATTAATGGGTAATAATTCATTTAGCGAAGAATCTATAACGGTAAATAGATAGCTGATGTTATCTCTAATATTGTTATAATTCAAATTTTGTTAAAAATTGTTAATACCAAATTCTAAGAATGCCAATTCTGTATGATTAATGGCAAACCTTCACAATCAGTAACATCAAACAAAGAGGATTTTTTTCATAGGAGTTTTGCCTCAAGAAAAGAATTGGGTAATGTGGATGTTCCTTGGCTATATTTTTGACAAACACATTTTATTGCATTTATTACACTATTATTTTAGTTTGACAAAAGGCAACGTTTCGAGGGTGACATTTGTCTCATCATCAGGCTATGTATAATACATTCATTAATTAAATTACATTCTGTTAAACCACATAAAAACATTACCCAATACAAAAAAGACTCCTTACACTCACCTTAGTGTGTAATAAGTACTGTTCACTAAGAATTTCATTTTAAAACAACAAATATTTATTCAACAGATAAGGTCTTAATACTTCAAATCAAGTCGTTATAACAGACTTTTGCTGATGTATGCTACTTATAATAAAATCGTTATGATGCTAAGAATCAAATGTGAAATGAGCAAAGAAAGAAAATCTAATCCAAGAATTGACAATTCAAAATGTCAAAAATAAATTATGTATATTATAACAAAACTAACCATTAACAATGTCATTCCTTAAAATTACTCAACACACTATCATACAGTCTAAGTGAAGTGCTTGTTCAATTTGTGTGTTGCAACAATTAGTAGTATTTATAAATAAAGTTTCCAATACCAATCTCGATCATTTAGGGCTATCAAACCTTCCAAATTCCAATAGATGCAAGAGAATCTTTCATTAGGCATTTTAGACCCAGAACTAGCAATATATCAAAATTATAGGCTGAGGAATGTTTCACACAAACCACACAAAAAGGAACAACAAAAATTAAAATAGAAATTGTCAACCAGAACTAAACATTAAAAGGTGCCGCGCGATAAAAATGTGCAACATTCGTAAAGGTTAAGTTGGCATAAACATTTGCATATTAAGGAAAAATACTCCGATTTTTTCAAAAAAATTGTAATAACACACTCAGACAAAAATTTATTTCAGATAAAAACCCAATGTGCAGCATTTCCAAACCACATGTCAGTGATTTCTCATTCGCCAACACCACCATATAAATCAAATATTACAAATAACCATTATCACTAAGTAACGAAGGTATTTCTTTTCGTTGTTTGATTCTTTGATACAAGAACTTATTATGAAAATTTAGACGCGAAACTGTTAGCTGAAATTACATGTCCGATGAATAATGGTTATTGTTCATAAGTTTTGTTTTCATGAGAATAGAACATTAGGAGAAAAATACCTTGGTATTGGTAATGAGTAATATGGTGAACGCTTAATAAAAGTTTTTCTTTTAGTGTTTTTTTGTTTCGATAAAACAATGTAAAATCACAATTAAGCCGAAATTTTCTAGTTTAAATTTAATGATCGATGAATAATGGTTTTTGTTCAAAAGGTTGGTTTTCTTAATAAGGGAACATTGAAAGATAAATACTTTTGTATTAGTTATGTTAAATACGGTGACCGCTTAATAGAGGTTTTTCTTTTCGTATCTTTTTCTTATTAATAAAAGAACGTATTATGTAAGTTCAGACGGGAATCTGTAAGCTAAATTACATGACCGCTGAATACAGGTTTTTCTTCATAAGTTTGTTTTTTCTTGATAATAGAACATGAAAAAAAATACCTTTGGGTGAGTTATGTTAAATATGGTGACCGCTTAATAGAGGTTTTTCTTTTCGTAGGTTGTTTCTTTGATACAAGAACTTTTATGAAAATTTAGACGATAAACTGATAGCTAAAATTAATTGACCGCTGAATAAAGGCTTTTGTTCGAAAGTTTTTTTCTTGAGAATAGAGCATTAGATAATAAGTACCTTGGTATTTGTTATGTGTAATATGGTAACGCTTAATAGAGGATTTTTTTCGTGTTTTGTTCCTTTGATACATGAACTTTATATGAAAATTTAGCCAAAAATTTGTAAGCTGAAATTTATTGACTGCTGAATAAAGGATTTTGGACATAGGTTTGTTTTCTTGATAACAGAAACACAATACCTTTGATTTAGTTATGTTAAATATGGTGACCGCTTAATCGAGGTTTTTCTTTTTGTAGTTTGATTCTTTGATACAAGAACTTTTGTAATGAAAATTTAGACGAGAAACTGCTTACATGACCGCTGAATAAAGATTATTGTTCATAAGTTTTGTTTTCTTGAGAATAGAACATTAGAATTAAATTATTGGTTATGTGTAGAGCCCGGATAATTATGTACAAAAATTAGGAAAATATTTACATATATATAAAATATAATGTACAGAAATATGTACTAAAAACTAAGAAATATGTAACACTTTAAAATCACTTACACAAAAGAATCTTTACAAAACTAAAACACCTGTAATATTATGGGTCGTCAACGACCCGTTGAACAAAAACATTTACATGAAATATTTTAACAAAATATTCTACTTGGGTGGGTCGAAACTACGAGAAGCCTAAAAGTATTGTGGGTCGGTATCGACCCATAGCAGAACAACTCTTTTAAATACTCACCCGAGCCTGTTATGACTAGGTCGTTAATGACACATTACAGACGGACTCTTATAATAAATTATCCATTTTTTTACACAAAAGAACCTTCACACAAATGACGCATTCCTGAAATATTATGGTACGTCAACGACCCATTGCACTAAGACATTTTCTGGAAATATTTTAACAAAATCTTCTATAAAAATGCCTGTACAATGCTAACACAATAATTATGGTTCGTTAACAACCCATCCAGAAAGACACTAATAAAATTTTAAATTAAATCTTCCACAAAAAAGCCTTCAGAATATTCACTCGAGACCATTGCAACTAGGTCGTTAGCGACCCATCGTAGAAAGACACTTATACTAAACTTTCCATTAAATTCTAGTATACAAAAATATTATTATTAAACTAATTCACACTTGTAAAATTATGGGTCCTCAAAGACCCATTGCACTAAAACACTCACTTGAAATATTTTTTCAAAAAATTCTACTTATACGTTTTGACGAAACTGACAAAAGGCTTAAATAGTTTTGTGGGTCGTTATCGATACATAGCGGAACAACACTAATTCAAAAATATCCCTAAAACTATCCTCCACTAAAGCATACAAAATACTCACACGAGCCTCTTACTACTGGGTTGTTAACGACCCACCATATTCTGTTTTTATACTAAATCAATTCGGACACACACATGTAAACACCTTTACATCTTCCTCCAACATGTAAACACCATGACAAATCTTACACAAACGTGTGATATTTTGGGTCGTTATCGACCCATGGGAAACAAATTGTTTTCTGCAATAACGTTCTGCTCATCAATTTAACCAATTCTGAAATAAAAGCAATAACTATGGGTAGTTATTAACCCATTTCAAAACGACACTAAAAATTTCAATTAAAATCTACAAAAAAGCCTTCACAATGTTCACATTAGAGCCTTGCTAATAGGTATTTAACGACCCATCGTAGAAAGACACCTATCCCAAATTATCCATTAAAATCTTTTACACAAATTTTCTTCACAACACGAAAACACGCCTGTAATATTATGGGTCTTCAACGACCCATTGCACAAAAACACACTTGAAATATTTTATCAAAAAATTCTACTTATACGTTTTGACGAAACTGACAGAAGCCTAAAACGTTTTGTGGGTCGTCATTATCAATACATAGCGGAAAACACTCATTCAAAAATAACTCTAAAACTCTTCTCCACTAAAGCATACAAAACACTCATCACGAGCCTCTTACTACTGGGTCGTTAACGACCTTCCATATTCGGTTTCTTATACTAAATCAATTCGGACACACTCATGTAAACACCTTTACATCTTTCTCCAACATGTAAACACCATGACAAATCTTACACAAACGTGTGATATTTTGGGTCGTTAGCGACCCATTGGGAACAAATTATGTTTTCTGCAATAATATTATACTCATCAATTTAACCAATTCTGAAACAAATGCAATATAGGGTCGTTATCGACCCTATGAAAACGACACTAAAAATTTCAATTAAAATCTACAAAAGAGCCGTCACTATGTTCACATGCCTTGCTAATAGGTATTTAACGACCCATCGTAGAAAGACATATCCTAAATTATCCATTAAAATATTTTACACAAATATTCTTCACAACACGAAAATACGCCCTTAATATTATGGATCGTCAACGACCCATTGCACAAAACACTTACATGAAATATTTTTTAAAAAATTTTCTATTCTACGGTTAAACGTAACGAAAAGTACGCTAAAATCTTGTGGGTCGTTGTCGACCCATAGTAACAAGAGAAATATAATAATTTATCTCTCAAGACTTTCAACAAACCCCTTACCATTCTCACACAAACGTGTTATCTTTGGGTCGTCAACGACCCATTGCTGAAAAACTATAACTTGAGATTTTTTATAAAAGTTCTTTTTTATGCTAATTGAAAAACAAATGTGCAATAGGTCGTTAACGACCCATTGCAGAACGACACCAAACAAGTTTCAAATAAAATCTTCTACAAAATGCCTTCAGAATATTCACACGAGATTCTGTCAACTGGGTCGTTAGCGACCCATCGTAGGAAGACTACTATATTAAACTTTCCTTTAAATTCTATTATACGAAAATCATTAACTAAACTTACTACTGAGCCTCATACTACTGGGTCGTTAACGACCCACCATATGCGGTTTCTTATACTAAAACATTTCGGACACACACATGTAAACACCTTTACATCTTCCTCCAACATGTAAACACCACGAAAAATCTTACACAAACGTGTAATATTTAGGTCGTTAGCGACCCATTGGGAACGAATTATCTTTTCTGCAATAATGCATAAATCTCATCAATTTAACCAATACTGAAATATATGCCATATAGGGTCGTTAACGACCCTATGAAAACGACACTAAAAATTTCATTTAAAATCTACAAAAGACCCTTCACAATGTTCACATAGGAGCCTTGCTAATAGGTATTTAACGACCCATCGTAGAAAGACACCTATCCTAAATTATCCATTAAAACTTTTACACAAATATTCTTCACAACACGAAAACACACCTGTAATATGATGGGTCGTCAACGACCCATTGCACAAAACACTTGCATGAAATATTTTTTAAAAAATTTTCTATTCTACGGTTAAACGTAACGAAAATTAAGCTAATATCATGTCGGTTGTTGTCGACCCATAGTGGAAAGAGAAATATATTAATTTATCTCTCAAAACTCTCTCAACAAACCCCTTACACAAACGTGTTATCTTTGGGTCGTCAACGACCCATTGCTGAAAACGATAACTTGAGGTTTTTGTATAAATTTTATTTTTTCTGCTATTTGAAAACCAAATGTGCACTAGGTCTTAACGACACCAAACAATTTTAAAATAAAATCTTCTACAAAATGCCTTCAGAATATTCACATGAGACTCTGGCAACTGGGTCGTTAGCGACCCATCGTAGGAAGATTACTATATAAAAAATTTTCCATTAAATCCTTTATACAAAAATCATTATTAAACTAAATCACACTTGTAAAATTTTGGGTCGTCAACGACCCATTGCAACAAAACACTCAGTTGAAATCTTTTATCAAAAATTTCTACTTATACGTTTTGACGAAACTTAAAGAAGCCTAAAGCGTTTTGTGAGTCGTAATCGATATATAGCGGAAAACACTAATTCAAAAATAACTCTGAAAGTCTTCTCCACTAAAGCATACAAAATACTCATCCGAGCCTCTTACTACTGGGTCGTTAACGACCCACCATATTCGGTTTCTTATACTAAATCAATTCGGACACAAACATGTAAAAACCTTATTCGACCCATCTTTTTCCAACAGGTAAACACCATGACAAATCTTACACAAACGTGTAATATTTTGGGTCGTTAGCGACCCATTGGGAACTATGGGAATTATGTTTTTTGCAATAGTGTTATACTCATCAAATTAACGAATTCTTAAACCAATGTCATAATTATGGGGTCGTTAACAACCCTATGCAAAACGACACTAAAAATTTAAATTAAAATCTAAAAAAAGCTTCCAGAATGTTCAATCAAGAGTCTTGCAAATGGGTCGTTAACGACCCATCGTAGAAAGACACCTATCCTAAATTATACATTATAACTTTTACACAAATATTCTTCACAACACGAAAACACGCCTGTAATATGATGGGTAGTCAACGACCCATTGCAGAAAACATTTACATGACATATTTTTTAAAAAATTTTCTATTCTACGGTTAAACGTAACGAAAATTACGCTAATATCTTGTCGGTCGTTGTCGACCCATAGTGGAAAGAGAAATATGTTAATTTATACAAAACCCTCTCATAAAAACCCCTTACCATTCTCACACAGACGTGTTATCTTTGGGTCGTCAACGACCCATTGCTGAAAACGATAACTTGAGATTTTTGTTTAAATGTTCTTTTTTATGCTATTTGAAAACCAAATGTGCAATAGGTCGTTAACGACCCTAAACAATTTTCAAATAAAATCTTCTTCTAAATGCCTTCAGAATATTCACACGAGACTCTGGCAACTGGGTCGTTAGCGACCCATCGCAGGAAGACACTTATAATAAACTTTCCCTTAAATTCTAGTATACAAAAACTTTATTAAAGTAAATCACACCTGTAAAATTGTGGGTCGTCAACGACCCATTGCACAAAAACACTCGAAATATTTTATCAAAAAATTCTACTTATACGTTTTGACGAAACTGACAGAAGCCTAAAACGTTTTGTGGGTCGTCATTATCGATACATAGCGGAAAACACTCATTCAAAAATAACTCTAAAACTCTTCTCCACTAAAGCATACAAAACACTCATCACGAGCCTCTTACTACTGGGTCGTTAACGACCTTCCATATTCGGTTTCTTATACTAAATCAATTCGGACACACACATGTAAACACCTTTACATCTTTCTCCAACATGTAAACACCATGACAAATCTTACACAAACGTGTGATATTTGGGTCGTTAGCGACCCATAGGGAACAAATGATGTTTTCTGCAATAATGTTATACTCATCAATTTAACCAATTCTGAAACAAATGCAATATAGGGTCGTTATCGACCCTATGAAAACGACACTAAAAATTTCAATTAAAATCTACAAAAGAGCCGTCACTATGTTCACATAGCCTTGCTAATAGGTATTTAACGACCCATCGTAGAAAGACACATATCCTAAATTATCCATTAAAATCTTTTACACAAATATTCTTCACAACACGAAAATACGCCCTTAATATTATGGATCGTCAACGACCCATTGCACAAAACACTTACATGAAATATTTTTTAAAAAATTTTCTATTCTACGGTTAAACGTAACGAAAAGTACGCTAAAATCTTGTGGGTCGTTGTCGACCCATAGTAACAAGAGAAATATAATAATTTATCTCTCAAGACTTTCAACAAACCCCTTACCATTCTCACACGAACGTGTTATCTTTGGGTCGTCAACGACCCATTGCTGAAAAACTATAACTTGAGATTTTTTATAAAAGTTCTTTTTTATGCTAATTGAAAAACAAATGTGCAATAGGTCGTTAACGACCCATTGCAGAACGACACCAAACAAGTTTCAAATAAAATCTTCTACAAAATGCCTTCAGAATATTCACACGAGATTCTGTCAACTGGGTCGTTAGCGACCCATCGTAGGAAGACTACTATATTAAACTTTCCTTTAAATTCTATTATACGAAAATCATTAACTAAACTTACTACTGAGCCTCATACTACTGGGTCGTTAACGACCCACCATATGCGGTTTCTTATACTAAAACATTTCGGACACACACATGTAAACACCTTTACATCTTCCTCCAACATGTAAACACCACGAAAAATCTTACACAAACGTGTAATATTTTGGGTCGTTAGCGACCCATTGGGAACGAATTATCTTTTCTGCAATAATGCATAAATCTCATCAATTTAACCAATACTGAAATATATGCCATATAGGGTCGTTAACGACCCTATGAAAACGACACTAAAAATTTCATTTAAAATCTACAAAAGACCCTTCACAATGTTCACATAGGAGCCTTGCTAATAGGTATTTAACGACCCATCGTAGAAAGACACCTATCCTAAATTATCCATTAAAACTTTTACACAAATATTCTTCACAACACGAAAACACACCTGTAATATGATGGGTCGTCAACGACCCATTGCACAAAACACTTACATGAAATATTTTGTAAAAAATTTTTATTCTACGGTTAAACGTAACGAAAATTACGCTAATATCTTGTCGGTCGTTGTCGACCCATAGTGGAAAGAGAAATATATTAATTTCTCTCTCAAGACTCTCTCAACAAACCCCTTACCATTCTCACACAAATGTGTCATCTTTGGGTCGTTAACGACCCATTGCAGGAAAACGATAACTTGAGATTTTTGCTTAAAAGTTCTGTTTATGCTATTTGAAAACCAAATGTGCAATAGGTCGTTAACGACCCTAAACAATTTTCAAATAAAATCTTCTACTAAATGCCTTCAGAATATTCACACGAGACTCTGGCTACTGAGTCGTTCGCGACCCATCGCAGGAAGACACTTATACTAAACTTTCCATTAAATTCTAGCGTACAAAAATCTATATTAAAGTAAATCACACCTGTAAAATTGTGGGTCGTCAACGACCCATTGCACAAAAACAATCGAAATATTTTATAAAAAAATTCTACTTATACGTTTTGACGAAACTGACAGAAGCCTAAAACGTTTTGTGGGTCGTTATCGATACATAGCGGAAAAAACTAATTCAAAAATAACTCTAAAACTCTTTTCCATTAAAGCATACAAAATACTCACCCGAGCCTCCTGCTACTGGGTCGTTAACGACCCACCATATTCGATTTCTTATACTAAAACAATTCGGACACACACATGTAAACACCTTTACATCTTCCTCCAACATGTAAACACCATGACAAATCTTACACAAACGTGTGATATTTTGGGTCGTTAGCGACCCATTGGGAACAAATTATGTTTTCTGCAATAATGTTATACTCATCAATTTAACCAATTCTGAAACAAATGCCATATATAGGTCATTAACGACCCTATGAAAACGACACTAAAAATTTCAATTAAAATCTACTAAAGAGCCTTCACAATGTTCACATAAGAGCCTTGCTAATACGTATTTAACGACGTATCGTAGAAAGACACCTATCCTAAATTATCCATTAAAATCTTTAACTCAAATATTCTTCACAACACGAAAACACGCCTGTAATATGATGGGTAGTCAACGACCCATTGCACAAAACACATGAAATATTTTGTAAAAAATTTTTATTCTACGGTTAAACGTAACGAAAATTACGCTAATATCTTGTGGGTCGTTGTCGACCCATAGTGGAAAGAGAAATATATTAATTTCTCTCTCAAGACTCTCTCAACAAACCCCTTACCATTCTCACACAAACGTGTTATCTTTGGGTCGTTAACGACCCATTGCTGAAAAACTATAACTTGAGCTTTTGTATAAAAGTTCTTTTTTATGTTAATTCAAAAACAAATGTGCAATAGGTCGTTAACAACCCATTGCAGAACGACACCAAACAATTTTCAAATAAAATCTACTAAATGCCTGCAGAATATTCACACGAGACTCTGGCAGCTGGGTCGTTAGCGACCCATCGTAGAAAGACACTTATACTAAAGTTTCCATTAAATTCTAGTATACAAAAAAAATCCTTATTAAACTAAATCACACTAGTAAAAATATGGGTCGTAAATGCCCCATTGCACAAAAAACATTTGAAATATTTTATCAAAAAAATTCTACTTATACGTTTTGACGAAACTGACAGAAGCCTAATACGTTTTGTGGGTCGTTATCGATACATAGCGGAAAACACTAATTCAAAAATAACTCTAAAACTCTTCGCCACTAAAGCTTACAAAATACTCATCACGAGCCTCTTACTACTGGTCGTTAACGACCCACCATATTCGGTTTCTTATACTAAATCAATTCGGACACACACATGTAAACACCTTTACATCTTTTTTAACATGTAAACACCATGACAAATCTTACACAAACGTGTAATATTTTGGGTCTTTAGCGACCCACTGGGAGCAAATTATGTTTTTCTGCAATAATATTCTACTCATTTATTTAACCAATTCTGAAACAAGTGCAATAATTATGGATCGTTAACGACCCCTTTGCAGAAGACACTAAAAATTTTCAATTAAAATCTACAAAAAAATCTTTAGAATAATCACACTAGAATCTTGCAATTGGCTCGGTAACGACCCATCGTAGAAAGGCACTTATCCTAAATTATCTATTAAAATCGTTATACAAATATTCTTCACAACACGAAAACACGCCTGTAATATTATGGGTCGTCAACGACCCATTGCACAAAAACACGTCTACGTTTAAACGTAACGAACACAACGCTAATATATTGTGATTCGTTGTCGACCCATAGTGGAAAGAGAAATATAATAACTTATCTTTTAAAGTCCTCTCCACAAAGCTCTCACCATTGTCACACAAACGTGTTATCTTTGGGTCGTTAACGACCATTGCCGAAAAAAACTATAACTTGAGATTTTTGTATGAAAGTTCTTTTTTATGCTAATTGAAAAACAAATGTGCAATAGGTCGTTAACGACCCATTGCAGAACGACACTAAACAATGTTCAATTAAAGTCTTCTACTAAATGCCTTCAGAATATACTTACGAGTACTCTGACAACAGGGTCTTTAGCGACCCATCGTAGAATGACTCTAATACTAAACTTTCCATTAAATTCTAGTATACAAAAAATCTTTATTAAACTAAATCACACTTTTAAAATTATGGGTCGTCAACGACCCATTGCACAAAAACACTCACTTGAAATATTTTATAAAAAAATCTACTTATACGTTTTGACGAAATCTGACAGAAGCCTGAAACGTTTTGTGGGTCTCAATCTTTTACACAAAAAACCTACACAAAACTAAAACACACCTGTTATATCATGGGTCGTCAACGTCCCATTGCACAAAACACTTACTTGAAATATTTTAAAAAATATTATACTTTACGTTTACACTATCTATCAGAACGCTATTAACTTATGGGTCGTTATCGACCCATGGTGGGAAGATATTTTTTCAAACTTTTCTCTTAAAATTCTTCTAAAGAAAGCCGTTGCAATTCTTACTACAAATGTGTAATTTTTGGGGTCGTTAACGGCCCATTGCCGAAAAAAACTATAACTGAGATTTTTGTATAAAAGTTCTTTTTTATGCTAATTCAAAAACAAATGCAATAATTATGGGTCGTCAACAACACTTATACTTAATTATCCACTAAAAAATTTTACACAAATAATCCTCCACAAAAATAACGAATGCCCGAAATAATATGGTCCATCAATGACGCATTGCACAGAGACATTACAGGAAATAATTTATCAATATATTCTACAAATATGTTTTTAACGTATCTAACAGAACGCGTTATCGACCCATAGTGGAAAGATTTGTATTCAGACTTATCTCTCAAAATCTTCTAAAGAAAGCCATAACAATTCTCACACAAACGTGTTATTTTTAAGTCGTCAACAAGGTCAACATAAGTCGTCATTGCAGAAAAAACTACAATTGAGTTTTCTATATAAAAGTTTTTACTATCTTAAACAATTCGTTAACGACCCATTGCGCAAAACATTTACTTGAAATATTTTAAAAAATATTCTACTCTACGTTTTAACATATCTAACAGAACGCTTTTAACTGATGGGTCGTTATCAACCCATGGGTGGATATTAATTTAAAGTATCTTTCAAAATCTTCTAAACGAAACCTTTGCAATTCTCACACAAAAGTATTTTTGGGTCGTTAACGACCCATTGTCGAAAAAACTATAACTGAGATTTCTGTATAAAAGTTCTTTTTATGTTAATTCAAAAACAAGTTCAATAATTATGGGTCGTCAACGACCCATAGCAGAACGAAATTTTGATAAAAATTAAAATAAAATCTTCTACAAAAAACCTTCACATTATTTACTCAAGATCGTTCCAACTGGGTCGTTAACGACCACTTCTATTAAATTTTCCATTAAATTCTAGTATAAAGAAAAATCTTCACTAAACTAAATCACACCTCTAATATTATGGGTCGTCAACGACCCATAGCACAAAATCTCTTACTTGAAATAATTTATCTACGTACTTACACGTTTTGACGAAGCTGACAGAAGCCTAAAAGTTTTGTGGGTCGATATCGATACTTAGCGGAACAACATTTATTTAAATATATCCTTAAAACTCTTCCCCACAAAAGCATATAAAAAAACATATCCGAGCCTCTTTCGACTGGGTCGTTAACGACCCATTATATTGGAACTCATACTAATTATCAATTTTTTTACAAAAAAAATTATAGAAATAACGCATGCCTGAAATATTATAGATCGTCAATGAAATATTGCACAAAACACTTCCTGGAAATAAGTTATCAAAATATTCTACCTTGACGTTTTAACGTATCTAACAACTTATGAGTCGTTATCGATCCAGTAGTGGAAAGAATAATTGAAACTTATCTTTCAAAATCTTATAAACAAAGCGTTTACAATTCTAACACAAACGTGTTATTTTTGGGTCGTTAAGGACCCTTTGGGAGAAATTCCTATAACGAAGTTTTCTGTAAAAATGTTCTACTTATAAACTTAAACAATTCAGTATCAAATGCAATAATATGGGTCGTGAACGTCCCATAGGAGAACGGCACTGAAAAAATTTCAATTAAAATCTTCTACAAAAATGGCTTCAAAATATTCACACGAGCCTGTTACATCCTGGGCCGTTAACGACCCATCGTAGAAAGACACTTATACTAAATTATCCACTAACTTTTTTTACACAAAAAAACTTTCACAAAAATAACGCATGCCTGAAATAATATTGGTCGTCAATAAACCATTGCACAAAAACACTTTCAATTTTCAATTAAAATCTACAAATAAGGCATCACATTATTCACACGAGACTGTTGCAACTGGGTCGTTAACGACCCATCGTAGAAAGATATACTAAATTTTCAATTAATTATTATGTCTATTAGATATAATAAAATAATTTTTCTTGAATGTTTCTCTGTAGTCTTAATATCATCGTAAAGAAGAATGTAAAACATAATACTACTCATAATTTGTTAAGTGAGAAACAAATATTTGTTTCAAATACTTAGAATCAAGCTGAATGTGACGTCGCTGTTTTAAACTGCCTTCGGTTGTTTTACTTGTTATTTTCTTTCTTCGTCTTCATTGTCTTTGTCTTTGTCTCCGTCGTCTTCTTCATCGTTGTCTTCTTCGTCGTCGTCTTCGTCGTCGTCTTCTTTGTCGTAGTCTTCCTTGTCGTCGTCTCCTTCGTCGTCGTCGTCTTATTCACCGTCTTTTTATCGTCATCGTCTTTTTCGTCGTCGGTTCCTTCTTCGTCGTCTTCTTCGTCATTGTCGTTTTCGTTGTCACCTTCTTCGTCGTCATCGTGTTCGTCGTGTCGTCATCGTCTTCGTCGTGTCGTTTTCGTCGTCGTCTTTGTCGTCGTCTTCGTCGTCGTCTTGGTCGTCGTCGTCTTCGTCGTCGTTTTCGCTGTCTTCGACCTCTTCGTCATCGTCTGTTTTGTTGTCGTCTTCTTCGTCGTAGTCTTCTTCGTCGTCTTTTTCCTCGTCAACTTCTTCTTCTGCGTCGTCTTCTTTGTCTTCGTCGTCTTCTACGCCGTGGTCTTCTTTATCGTCGTTTTAATCGTCGTCGTCTTCTTCGTCCTCGTCTTCTTCGTTGTCGGCTTTTTCGTTGTCGTCTAGTTTTTCGTCGTCTTTTTCGTTGTCTGGTCGTCTTCTGGTCGTCGTCTTTGTCGTCATCTGCTTCGATGACGTCTTTGTCGTCGTCTTCGTGTCTTTGTTGACGTTTTCGTCGTCGTATTCTTCATCGTCTTCTTCGTATTTTTCAATGTCGTCATCTTCTTCGTCGTCATCGTACTCGTCTTCGTAGTCGTCTGCGTATTCTTCGTTGTCTTCGTCGCCGTCTTCTTCATCGCTTTCATCGTCAACGTTGTTAACGGCTTTTTTTTCTTCGTCGTATTTTTTCATCGTCATCTTCATCGTCGCTTTCTTCGTCGTCGATTTCCTAGACGTTCTTTTCGTCGTCTTCGTCATCATCATCATCTTCGTCGTCGTCGTCTTCTTCGACGTTTCTCTTCTACGTTGTCATCTTCTTCGTCGTTGTCTTCTTCGACATTGTCTTCAACGTCGTCTTCTTCGTCGTTATCTTCTTCAATGGTCTCAACATCGTCGTCGTCTTCTTGGTCATCGCCATCACGTGGTCACCGTCGTCGTCATCTTCGTTGTCTCCCTCTTCGTTGTCGTCTTTTTCGTCGTCTAATTTTATGTCATGTCTTCTTCCTCGTCATCTTCGCCCTCGTCTTCTTCGTCGATGTCTTTTTCGAAGCAGAATTATGGGTTTGTTGGCCCTATATTTATGTTAATGTTTATGTTGTAATTGGCGGTTCATTATTGTCTTGAGTAATATTAAGTACTCCTAGTATAATTTGTTTGCCTTTATATATAAAGGTGTTGGCCTTGGTAGTTAGAATTATTGGTGGTTGAATGGGATTTGAACTATCTATAATAATAACCTATGGAAGATTTTGCTTGGAAAATAATTATTTGGTGAGATTTTAGGATCTATATGATTTATGCCTTATATTTCAACTTATGTAATTAGATCATACCCTTTATATGGGGGTTTAAGGATTGCTGGGGGTTGTCGTTGTCTTCGTCGTCGTCTTGTCGTCATCTTAGTCATTGTCTTCTTCGTCTTCTTCGTACTCGTCTTCTTCATCGTCATCGTCGTTGTGTTCGTTTTGTTCTTCGTCTTCGTCGCCGTCGTCTTTTTCGCCGCTTTCTTCGTCAACGTTGTTAACGGCGTTGTTTTCTTCGTCGTAGTCATTTTTCGTCATCTTCTTCATCGTCATCTTCCTCTTTGTCGCTTTCTTTGTCGTCGTATTCCTAGTCGTTCTTTTCGTCGTCTTCGTCGTCGTCTTCGTCGTCGTCTTCTTCGTCGACACCTTCGTGATCGTCGTTTTCGTCGTCGTATTTTTTGTCGCCTTCTTCGTCCTCGTCATCTTCGCCGTCGTAATGTTCGACGTCGTCTTCTTCGTCGCCGTATTCGTCCGTCGTCGCATATGTCGTCTGCGTAGTCGTCGTCGTATTCCTCGTCGTCGTATTTGTCGTGTTCGTCACCGTCAACTTCGTCGTCTTCTTCGTCGTCGTCTTGTTCGTTGAGTCTTATTCGCCGTCTGCGACGTCGTCTCGTCGCCGTGTTTTTCGTCGTCGTTTTTGTCAGCGTCGTTTTCGTCGTCGTCTTCATTGTCGTTGCCGTCTTCGGCCTCTTCGGCGTTCCCACCGTTGTCTTTGTCGTCTTCTTTTTAGTCGTCGTATCCGTAGTTGTCATGTTCTTCGTCGTCACCATCTTCGTCGTCGTTAACTTCGTTGTCTTCTTGGTCGTCGTCTTCGTCGTCGTCTTCATACATTGTCGTTTTCGACTTCGTCGTCGTTTGACGTCTTCGTTGGCGTTTTCTTCGTCATCTTCGTCGTCGATTTGTTCTTCGTCGTCTTCTTCGTCGTTGTTGTTTTCGCCATAGTCTTCATCGTCGTCATCGTCTTCGTCACGTCGTTTTCGTCGTCGTCGTCTCCGTCGTCGACATCAACGTCGTCGTCGTTTTGTCTTCCGACGAAGATGTCTTGTTTGTCTTCGTCGTCTTCTCCGCCGTCTTCGTCTTCTTCGACGTCATCTAATTCGTTGTCATCTTCTTCGTCGTAGTTTTCTTCGTCGTCTTTTTCATTGTCTTTTTCCCGTCGTCCTCTTCTTCAGAAGTTACTTCTGCATCGTTGTCTTCTTTGTCTTCGTCGTATTCTTCAACGTCGTCTTCTCCGTCGTAAACTTCTTTGCCGTCGTCTTCAACTTCGTCTTCTTGGTTGTCGTTCTTGTTGTCGTCTTCTTCTTCGTCGTCTCCTTCTTCGTCATCGTCAATTCCGTCGTCGTCTTCTGCGTCGTCGTCTTTTCTGTCGTCGTCTTCTACGTTGTCCTCTTTGTCGTCAACTTTGAAGTCGCCGTCTTTGTCGTCGTCTTCTTTGTCGTCGTCTTCGACGTCGAAGTTGTCTTCGTAGTCTGTGTCGTCGTCGCCGTGGTCTTCGTCGTCGTTTTTGATATCGTCGTTTTCGTCGTCGTCTTCGAAGTCGCCTTTGTCGTTGTCGCCTTCTTCGTCTTCGTTATTTCCGCCGTTGCCTTCTTCGTTTAAGTCATCGTGGTCGCCACATCTGTTGTCGTCACCTTCCTCACCTTCTTCGTCGTCTTCTTCGTTGTCGTTTTCTTCGTTGTTATCTTCGCCTTCTTCGTCGTTGTCTTCGTCGTCGGCTTCTTCGCTCTCGTCTTCATCTTCATCGTCTTCACCATCTTCGTCTTCTTGGCCGTCGTCTTTCTTTGTCGTCGTCTCCTTCGCCGTCTTCTTCTTCGTCGTCGTTTCCTTCGCCGTCTTCTTCCTTGTCGTCGTCTTTGTCTTCGTCGTCACCGTCGTCGTCGACGTTTTCTTCACTATTGTCTTCGTCGTCGTTTACTTCTTAGCCGTCTTCTTCGTCGTTGTCTTTGTCGTCGTCGCCTTCTTCGCCTTCGTCGTCATCTTCGAAGTCGTCTTTTTCGTTGTCGTCTTCTTCGTCGTACTCTTCTATTCGTCGTCTGTTTCGTCGCCAACTTCTTCGTCGTCGTCTTTTTCTTCGTCGTATTTTTCGACGTGGTCCTCTGTGTCGTCTTCTTCGTTGTCGACTTCTTCGCTGTCGTCTTCTGCGTTGTCGTCTTCGTCGTCGTCTTCTTGGTCGTCGTCTTCTTCGTCGACGTCTTCGTCGTCATGCGTCTTCGTCGCAGTTGTCTTCGTCGTCGTTTTTGTCATCGTCGTTTTCGTCGTCGTCTTTGTCATCGTCGTCTTTGTTTTTGTCGCCTTCGACGACTTCGTCGTTTCCCGCCGATATCTTCTTCGTCGTCGTTTTCTTCGACGTCGTCTTTTTCATCGTTGTCTTCATCATCGTCGTTTTTGTCGTTGTTGCCTCCTTCTTCGTTGACGTTTTCTTCTTCTTCTTCGCCGTCGTCGTCATGAGCGTCGTCGTCGTCGTCGTCTTCTTCGTCGTGGTCGTCATGAGCGTCGTCGTCTTCTTTGTCGTCGTCGTATTTTTCGTCGTCTTCATCCTCATTGCCGTCTATGTCGTCGTCTCTCTCCTCTTCGTCATCGTCGTCGTCGTTTTCGTTGTCTTCGTCTTCGCTTTCGTAGCCAACTTCTTCGTCATCGCCTTCGTCGTCTTCAACATCTTTTTCGTCGCTGTTTTCTTCCTCGTCGTCTTCTTCTTCATCGACTACTCCGACCACGTCATCTTCATCGTCTTCCTCGCCGTCTTCGTCGTCGATGTCTTCCTTTTCGCCGTCTTCATCGTCGTCCTTGTCATTGTCGTCATCGTTTTTCGTCGTCGCATTCTTCGTCGTCACCGTTTTTCTCGTCGTCGTCATGTTCGTCGTCGTCTCCTTCGTTGTCGTCTCCTTTGTCGTCGTCTTCTTCTTCCTTGACGCCTTTTGTCTTAGCAGTGTTCTTTGTCTTCTTCGTGGTCTTTGTCGTCGTCGTGTTTCTCGTCTTCGTCTTTCTCCTCGGCGTCTTCTTCGTTGTCGTATTCTATGACGTCTTATTCGTCGTCTTCTTCGTTGTCTCCATTTACGTCGTCGTCTTCATCGTCGTCCACTTCTTTTTTCGTCTCCTTTCCCGTCGTCCTCTTCATCGTCTTCTTCGTCGTCGTCTTCGTCGTCGTCGTCATCGTCATCATCGTCATCTTTGCCATTGTAATTGTTGCCGTGGTCTTCGAAATGGTCTTCTTCGTCGTCTTTTCTTTTCCGTGTTTTTCGTCGTCGTCTATTCCGTCGTCGTCCACCTTTCTTAATCATCGTCGTCATCTTCGTCTTCCTCGTTGTCTTCTGCGTCGTCTTCTTCGTCGTCTCCTTCTTCTTCGTTTTCTTCTTCGTCTTCATTGTCGTCGTCTTCTTTCCCGTATTATACTTTCACGTCGTCTTCTTCGTTGTCGCCTTCGTCGTCGTCTTCGTCGCAGTCTTCGTGGTTGTCGTGTTCGTGATCGTCGTCTTCTACGTCGTCGTCTTCGTCTTTACCGCCTTTGTTGTTGTCGACATTATTGTCGTCATCTTCGCCGTCGTAATTGTTGTCTTCGTCATCGTCTTCTTCGTCGTTGCCTTTTCCGTCATCTTCGTCGCAGTCTTTTCTGTCGTGTTTTCCGTCGTCGTCTGCGAGCTCATCTTTTTCGACGTTCTCTTTGTCGTCGTCTTCGTCTTCTTCGTCGTCGTCCTCTTCCTCTTAGTCGTCGTCATCTTCGTCGTCGTCTTCGGCACCGTTGTCTTCGCCGTCGTCTTTGGCGACGTCGTGTTTATCGTCATCGTCGTCATCGTTGTCGTCGTTTCGTCATTAACTTCGTCGTGTCTTCTTCGTCTTTCTTGTTTTCGTCGTCGACTTTTTCGTAATTTTCCTTGTCTTCAGCTTCATGGTCATTGTCGCCTTCCTCATCTTCGGTTTCATCGTCGTCTTCTTCGTCGTCGTCTTCGTCGTCGTCGTCCACTTCCTCTTAGTCGTTGTCGTATTCGTCGTCGTCTTCGTCACCGTGGTCTTCGCCGTCGTCGTGTATGTCGTCGTCTTCGTCATTATTTTCGTCGTGTCATCGTCATTATTTTTCTCGTCTTCTTCGTCTTTCTTCTTTTCGTCGCCGTCTTTTTCGTCTTCTTCCTGGTCTTCGGCGTCATCGTCGTCGTCTTCTTCCTCGTCCCTTCTTCGTCTTCCTCTTTGTCGACGTCTGCTTCATTATCGTCTCCATCTTCGTCGACGTCTTCCTTGTCGTTTTCTTCGTCGTCCTCTTCGTCGTCGTCTTCTTTCTCGCCGTCTTCTGCGTCATTGTCATTTTCGTCGTCGTCTTCGTTGTCGTCGCATTCATCGTCATCGTTTTCGGTTATTTTCGGATTCTTCGTCTTCTTCGACGTCTTAGTCGTCGCTTCGAAGTCTTCGCCATTGTCGTCGTCATCATCGTCGTTGTCTTCTTCGTTATCGTATTCTTCGTGGTGGTCTTCTTTTTGTTGTTATATTCTTCGTCGTCGTTTTCCATTGTGTTCGTCGTCTTCATCGTCGTCTTCGTCGTCGTCGAGTTTTTCGTCGTCGTCTTCTTTGTAGTCGTCGCCTTCTTTTTCGTCGTTTCTCTTGTCGCCTCCGTTGTTGTATTCTTCGCTGTCTTTAGCGTCTTCGTCGTCTTCCTCGACGTCGTCTTCTTCGACATCATTTTCTTCGTCGTCGGCTTCCTCGTCGTCTTCGTCATTGTCGTCTTCTTCGTCGTCGTCATGGTCGTCATTGTCTTGGTAGTCGTCTTTTCTGTCGTCGCTTTCTTCACCATGGAAAGGACGAAGATGACGACAACTAAAAAGACGAAGAAAAGAACGAAGTATTGGAAGACAACGACGACGATGACAGTGACGACGAAGATGATGACGACGAAGGCGACTAAGACGACGACCACGAAGACAATGAAGAACGACGATTCGACGAAGACGACAAATACGATGACGATGAGATCGAAAAAGACGACGACGAACAAGATGACCAAGAATAGGAAGAAGAAAATGAAGATGATGAAGAAGAAGACGACGAAGAAAAGGACAACGAAGAAGACCACGAAGAAGACAACTACGAGGAAGACGACGACAAAGAAGACGACGAAGAAGTTGGCGATGAAGACGACGACGAAGAAGTTGACGACAAGGACGACTTCGACGAAGAGGACGACGACAACGAAAACGACAACGAAGAACAACGAAAAAGACGGCGATGAAGACGACGATGAAGAAGACAACGACGAAGAAGACGGCGAGAAGAAAGACGACGACAGCATAAACGACAGCGACGTAGACGATGACAACAGAGACGATGACGCAGAAGACGACAACAAAGAATACGACGATGACGAAGACGACAACGAAGAAGGCGGCGAAGGAACCGACGACGAAAACGACAACGAAGAAAACGACTACGAAGAAGAAGACGACTAAGAAGACAATTAAGAAGACAAGAAACAGACGACCAAGAAGACAAAGCCGACGAAGACGAAGACGACGAAGACGAAGACGATGATGGCGAAGAATACAAAGAAGAAAAAGAAGATAAAGAAAATGATGAGAAGTGACGACGAAGAAAGTATTCGACGACGAAGAAGACGACAAAGACAACGATGAGAAAGACGACGTAAACGACGAAGAAGACCACGAAGAAGACAACAACGAAAATGACGACGATGACCATAACGACGAAGAGGACGACGATAAAGAAAGCGACGACGTTGATGACGTCGATAACGACAACGACGAAAGCGACAACGATGTAGACGACGACAACGTGGACGACGACGAAAAAGGAGTCGACGAAATGGAGATCGACGTAAAAGAAAAATGATGACGAAAAAGACGACGACGATGAAGAAAACGAAAATGAGGAAACGGCGGCATCGACGACGAAGAACATGCCGACGTAAACGACGAAAAAGACGATGACGAAGACAAGGCAGAAGACGACGACAAAGAAAACGACGACGACGCAGAAGACGAGAAAGAAGAGGACGGCGAAGGAAGACGGCAACAAACAAGGCGACGACGATGACGAAGACGATAGAGACGACGACGAAGATGACAACGATGGAGACGATGACGACGGAGTGGACGGCGACGAAGAAGACGACGAAGACGACGACGGAGAAAACGACGATGAAGAAAACGACACCGAAGACTATGACGACAAAGACGACGACGACAAAGAAGACGACGAAGACGGCTACGACGATTCAGTATCCGACGACGAAGGCGATGAGGACGAAGATGACGAAAACGACGACAAAGCAGACGACGACAAAGAAAGACGACTACAAAGAAGGCGACGATGCAGGAGACGACGAAGGAGACGTCGAATGTGAAGACGAAGGAAACGACGACGAAGGAGACTACGAAGACGACGACGAAGTAGACGGCGAAGACGAAGTAGATGACGAAGACGACGACGACGACGAAGAACACGACGATGAAGAACACAACGACGAAGACGTGGACGACGAAGTCGACGACGAGGACGACAACGACCAAGTCAACGACGACGGAGACGACGGAGACAAGGAATACGAGGACGACGATGACTACGAATACTGCGTCGAAGATGATGACGAAGACAACGGCGAAGAAGAAAACGACGAAGACGACGACAAATACGACGACGACGGACACGACGACTACGAATACGGTGTCGAAGAAGCTGACGACGAAGACGAGGACGACGAAAACGGCCGAAGACGACAACGACCAAGACGACAACAAAGACTACGACGACGTAGACGACGACGAAGTCGTCGACGAAATCGACGCAGACGACGACGACGAAGACGACCACCACTACGAATACAGCGTCGAAGAAGATGACGAGAAAGACGAGGTCGACGAAAACGCCGACGACGAAGACGACGACGAAGATGAGTTGACGACGACAAAGACGACGACGTAGACGACAACGACCAAGTCGACGACCACGAAGACGACGAATACGACGATTACTTCGAATACTGCGTCGAAGATGACGACGAAGAAGACGAAGAAGAAGGCGACGAAGACGACGAAGACGAAAACGACTATGACGACGACGAAGACGACGACGACGTTGACGGCGAAGGAGACGACACCGAAGTAGGTGACGAAGACGAAAATGACGACGACGAAGAAGACGACGACAAAGGAGGCGTCGACGGCGAAGAAGGCGTCGACGACGACGACAACGACGACGAAAAAAGAGAACGACGAAGAAGACGACGGCGAAGACGACGAATATGAAGACGACGAAATCGACGACGACGGCGAAAACGACAACGACGAAGACGACGAGGAATAAGACGACGACGAAGAACGACGACGACGAGGATGACTACGAAGAAGACGACTTAAACGACGAAGTTCTTGTTTGTCGTCGTTCTTAGTCGTCGTCGTCTTCGTTTTCTTCTTCTTCGGCGGTCTTTTCTTCGTCTTCGTAGTCTTCTTCGTCGTCGTTTTCTTCATCGTCCTTTTCTTCGTCGTCATCTCTCGTCGTCGTCGTCGTCTTCTTCATCGTCGCCGTCTTCTTCGTCGTCTTGTTGCTCGTCGGTTTTTTCTTCGTATTCTTCTTTGTCTTTTTCTTCGTCAACTTATTTTTCTACATCGTCTACTTCTTCGTGATCTTCGTCGTCTTCATGCTCTTCTTCGTCGTCCTCGTCTCTCTTTCTCTCCGTCGGTATTGCTACTGTAGTTTAATCAACTCCCCCTACATCTACCTAGATGTACCTACCTAGGTAGCGTTGTTTTAGTTCCCGACATACTTACAAAGATCATAGCGTCCAAAACACGAAAAAACACGTTTTTAGAAATTTCTTAGAATTTTATGGCCGAGGAGTTTACTCTATAGGGATGAAATTTTTCCTGGTCTGTTCGAGAGCCTTGTGCCGACTACGTGTTCCACATCGCATAAAGTTACTGGTGTATATTTAAACTTTGTCCCAACATGTCACAGTTCAATGCTATTAACGGATTAGGAAATTAAAACAATGCTGGTTGATATTTAATCAGTTGACTCTTAACACAAGTTCCGCTTTCTTTAATAATGTTCTTACCCAAGACGCTATTGACTTCTCTGAAAACAAAGATCAAAATTTGCGTGTGGTAAATTCCCAGTCTGCGTTACCACAAGGTTTAATCCAATCGCCGTGAATTATTTTCTGTCCTTTTCTTATCCAAAAGCTGCAGTGTTACATCATGATTTTACTCAAGATTTTCATCTCACATCGATACTTTACCAACCAGAGGTTTAGAGCTCCAAGTTAACAAATGGGGAAAGAAATCTGTCAATGGGGGCTTTCTGAGCTGCGTTGGTGCGTGTAAATTTTGTTGAAGGGTATTAAGGTCACGGGAGACTTCTGAAAAATACCTTGTGGGCGCGAGTTATCGTTTGCAAGACGTACCATTTTCATACACAAAAAATTAAGAATATTTAAAAATATGTCCTTTTGTGAAAAATATATGTACTTTCGGGTAAAATATGTAAATATATGTAATAAAAAGACATCGGGTTTACGCACTAATCGACATGAAACATGAAACATGAAAATATATCGTGGTTGTGACTTGATAGAGTTAACTTACGGAAATATGTAATTACATAATTATCCGGTCCCTGGTAATGTGTAATATGGTGACCGCTTAATAGAGGTTTATCTTTTCCTGTTTCGTTATTTTGATAAAACAACGTAAAATGACAATTATGACGAGAAATTGTTAGCTGAAATTTAATTACCGCTGAATAAAGGTTTTTATTAATAAGTTTTGTTTTCTTCGTGAGAGAACAATTATAACAATTAAGCCGAGAAATTGTTAGCTTAAATTTAATGACCGCCGATTAAAGGTTTTTGTTCATAAGTTTTGTATTCTTGAGAATAGAACATTAGAAGCAAAATACCATGTATTGGTAATGTGTATGGTTATGTGTATGGTGACCGCTTAATGGAGGTTTTTCTTTTCCGTTTTTTATAAAACAACGAAAAATGACAATTAAGCCGAGAAATTGTTAGCTTAAATTTAATGAGCGCTGAATAAAGGTTATTGTTCAGAAGTTTTGTTTTTCTTGATAAGAGAACATTACAAACAAAATACCTTTGTGTTAGTAATGTTAAATGGGGTGACCGCTTAATAGAGCTTTTTCTTTTCGTAAGAACATGGGTAGCAAAATACTTTTCAAATATTGGTGGCCAAAATATGGTGACCGTTTAATAGAGGATTTAATTTTCGCGTTTTTTTCTTTTGATAAAAGAACTTATTATGAAAATATAGCCCTTTTTTGTAAGCTGAAAATTATTGACAGCTGAATGAAGGTTTTTTGTTTATAAGATTTGTATTTTTGATAAGAGAATATTAGAAGAAATATACCTTTGTATTAGTTATGTTAAATATGGTGACCGCTTAATTGAGGTTTTTCTTTTCCTCTTTTGTTCTTTTGATAAAACAACGTAAAATGACAATTATGACGAGAAATTGTTAGCTGAAATTTAATTACCGCTGAATAAAGGTTTTTATTAATAAGTTTTGTTTTCTTCGTGAGAGAACAATTATAAGCAAAATACCTCTGTATTAGTTATGTTAAATATAGTGACCGCTTAAAACAGTTTTTTTTCTTTTCTTGTTCTCATCCTTTGATAAAATAACTAATTATGAAAATTTAGATGAGATATTGCTAGCTGAAATTTAATGACCGCTGAATAAAGGTTTTTGTTCATAAGTTTTGTTTTTCTTGATAATAGAACAGTAGAAACAAAACACTTTTTTGTTAGTTATGTCGGATATGGTGACCGCTTAATAGAGGTTTTTTTCGTGTTTTGTTCTTTTGATAAAAAACGTAATAATGAAATTTAGCCGAGAATTTGTTAGCTGATATTTAATGATTGCTGACTAAAGGTTTTTGTTCATAAGTTTTGTTTTCTTGTTAAGTGAACATTAGAAGCAAAGTACTATGGTATTGTTTATGTTTAATATGGTGACCGCTTAATAGAGGTTTTTCTTTTCGTGTTTTTTCTCTGATAAAAGAACTTATTATGAAAATTCAGCCGAAAAATTGTTAGCTGAAATTCAATGATCACTGGATAAAAGTTTTATTCATACGTTTTCGTTTGTTGATAAAAGAACATGGGAGGCAAGATACTTTTTATATATTAGTGGCCAAAATTGGGTGACCATTAAATAGAGGTTTTTCTTTTCCTGTTTGTTCCTCTGATAAAAGAACTTATTATGAAAATTCAGCCGAGAAATTGTTAGCTGAAATTAAATGACCGCTGAATAAAAGTTTTATTCATAAATTTTGGTTTCTTGATGAAAGAACATGGGAAGCAAAATACTTTTTATGTATTGGTGCCAAAAATATGGTGACCGTTTAGAAGAGATTTTTTTTCGTGTTTGGTTCTTTTGGCGAAAGAACGTATTATGAAGATTTAGGCAGAATTTCTTAGTTGAAATTTAATTACCGCTGAATAAAGGTTTTTGTTTATAAGTTTTGTTTTCTTGATAAGAGAACATTCGAAGCAAAAATTCATTGTATGAGATATGTTAAATATTATGACCGCTTTATAGAGGTTTTTCTTTTCGTGTTTTGTTCCTTTTATAAAAGAACTAGTAATGAAAATTTAGCCGTGACATTGTTAGCTGAAATTTAATGACCGCTGAATTGTGAGCCACCCCTGTTGCGCGCACGCACGCGGTCGTCGTCGGTGACGTCGAACCCAGCTCGGGCGCGTCGAATAGTTGCCCCACCTTACCTGAGTAGGTGCCGGCCTGCTCAGCTGTAGTTAGCGATGGAGAATCTGTAAATTTTGGTTTGGGAGGATGGACGTGCCTCGACTCTTCACTCCAGAATGAGAACACATGTCATTGATGATTTTGAATAATTAAATTTTAATTAGAAAGATTTGAGGTGATAATTTAACACTTTCAAAAAATGGAACAAAACCTTTAACCTACTTCCGTCGCGTGAGCTCAGCGAACATACCTTTGCGTCATCTTAAGGCGCAGTAGAGCAAAAAACACAAATCTCATACTTTGTCTTACAACTAGCAACCTTAATGACTACAGTACAATTTTAATTGAAAAGAATTAACTAGGGAAGATGGCCAGGCACGGCCTTTCATTCCCAGCGAAGAATTTACGCCATGCAGTACAAAGAAAGGGTCTCCAGTTCAGTGGGTCGCCGTGCGAAGGCGAATGTCAATGTGCCGGAGCTCGGCCGTAAGTTTTACAATCACCGAAAGGACGTTGACCTCTTGGGGTGAATGTCCGTAGCGCTCCTTTCATTCACTGCAGACGAGGCGCCGATGGGGCCTCTCTCGTTCTCGTAGGAAATGCTGTTCTCGACGTGCAGGCGGAAGCGACACTTCGGCGTCCAGGTGATGCAGACACTCAGGCAATTTCACCGAATTTATCGACAAACAGCGAGATGATTGATCGCGTGGCTGACTTTGATGTTCAGCCGAATAAAACTTAATAAATTGGCACTCGCCCTGCAATTAATGAGGTTCAGTTTTATTACTTGACGGGATTCACTTCCCCGTGAATTTCTCTGACGGCTACTCGCCACATCAGGAAATAAAACAATGTTAAGTTTGCGATCTCGCCTCCGAGACAAACTCGGAAGCTCTGCCCCTCGACTCTACTGTCTTCCACACGGAGGTTCTCACAGGTATGATCTTACAAGTTCAATCTCGTACAGGCTCCTCTCTCCCCCTTTTTCTTTTTTAAAGGTTTCTAGAACATTCTACCAAATTTTACAAGGCTGCTCGTTATGGGCCCGGAGCTATTACGTCTGATTTCGAGAAGCGCCAATCGCTTCGTACGTTCTACAAATTTCAGTGACGGAAATTTCCGCCAAGCACTCTCCCTCTCTAGCAATGTGATAAACACATGTGATCGCCGGACCACATGGAAATTTCCGCTGAAGGGGTTGCGCTCGTCATGAAAATGACGGAGGCTTTCGGACTTCTCCAGGCAGGGTCGCTAAGGTTTAGCCCAACTTTTTATGACCGCTGAATTAAGGCTTTTGTTTCCGTGTTATGTTTTCTTGACAGGAGAACATGGGAACAAAAACGCTTAGCAATGGTGTTATAGCAATGGTGTTATAATTATCATGACCGTATTATATAATGGTGTTATAATTTTCATGACCGTTTGATAGAGATTTTCCTTTGCGTGTTCTGTTCTTGTGATAAAATAACTTATTAGGAAAACTAAACTCAGAATTCGTTAGTTTAAATTTAATGACCGCAGAATAAAGGTTTTTGTTCGCGTGTTGTTTTCTTTATAGAACATGGGTATAAAAACGTCAGTATAAGTTGTGTTAAATATCATGACTGTTTAACACAGGTATTTCTTTGCGTGTTATTTTTTCTTATAAGATAACTTGTAAATAAAGGAAGGCTTTTTTTCGTAATGCGAGATATCATGAACAATTAATAGAGGTTTTGGTTCACGTAAACTTTCGAGACCGCTGAATACAGGTTTTTGTTTTCTTGATAGGGAAATTTGCGAATAAAAATGTTAAGCGTTAGTTATGATAATTTCATGACCGTTTAAGAGAGGTTTATCTTTGTGTCTTTTGTTCTCTTAATGAAATAACTTATTAAGATAACCAAGCTGACAACTCCTTAGCTTTATTTTAATGACCGCTGAATAAAGATTTTGGATTGTAAGTTTTAATTTTTTGATGAAGGAAATCATGGAAGAAAAATACCTCAGTATTAGTTACGTTAAATATCATGACCGTTTAATACAGGTTTCTTCTTTTCGTGTGTTGTTCTTTTGATACAATAACTCATGAAGTAAACTAAGCTGAGAATTTGTTAGCTGAAATTTAATGACCGCTGAATAAAGGTTTTTGTTCCTATGTTTTGTTTTCTTGATAGGGGAATATAGGAAGAAAAAAACTGAGTATTAGTTATGTAAATTTCATGACCGTTTAATTGAAGTTTATCTTTTTGTGTTTTGTTCTCTGGAAAAAATAACCTTTAAAGAAAACTGAGCTGACAATTCCTTACATTTATTTCAATTACCGCAGAAGAGGGGGTTTTGTTCATAAGTTTTGTTTTCTTGATAAGAGAGCATGGGAAGCAAAATACCTTTGAATTAGTTATGTTACAAATGGTGACGGTTTAATAGAGGTTTTTCTTTTCGTGTTTTGATCTTTTGATAAAATAAATTATTATGAAAATTTAGCCGAGAATTTGTTAGCTGAAATTTAATGACCGCTGAATAAAGGTTTTTGTTCCCATTTTGTTTTCTTGATGGGAGATATGGGAAGGAAAAAGGTGAGTGTTAGTTATGTTATATATAATAACCGTTTAATAGAGGTATTTCTTTGCGTGTTTTTTCTGAGAAGAAAACTTGTTAACAATTGAAAGTTATTTTCGTTATACTTAGTATCGTGAACTATTAATAGAAGTTTTTGTTCACGTTTTTGTTCCTTTGATAAAACACTCTTGAAAAAAAGCAGGCCAATTAAGGTGTAGCCCAATCTTTTATGACCGCTGAGTTAAGGTTTTTGTTTGCGTGTTATGTTTTCTTGATAGAAGAACATGGGAACAAAAACGTTCAACAATGGTGTTATAATTTTCACGGCCGTTTAATAGAGGTTTTCCTTTTCGTGTTCTGTTCTTGTGATAAAATAACTTATTTAAAAAACTAAACTCAGAATTCGTTAGCTTAAATTTAATGATCGCAAAATAAAAGCTTTTGTTCGCGTGCTATGTTTTCTTTATAGAACATGGGTACAAAAACATCAGTATAAGTTGTGTTAAATATCATGGCCGTTTAATAGAGGTATTTCTTTGCTTGCTATTTTTTTCTTATAAGGAAACTTGCAAACAAAGGAAAGATTTTTCTCGTTTTACGTAATAATTAATTACGTAATTATACGATTTATACGTAATGATACTATTCTAAAATTTAAAAAAAAATTCCGTTTTTCGCGAATGTCTCGAAAACTAAGCGTCGGATCAAAAAAACGAACTTCACCAGTGAACTCGCCATGAAATTCCGTGCTAGGACGCAGATTTCCAGACCATTCGTTTTCATTTCGAAAATCGGCAAATTGTTGCGGTTTTCTGGAAAACAGTCGGATCTAAAAAAGGATTTCACTAGTGAATTCGCCATGAATGCCGTGCTAGGGCGCTGATTTTCAGAAGATTCGAGTTCACTTTGAAAATCGGCAAATTTTGCGGTTTTTCGCGAATTTCTAGGGGCTGTATGTAAAGTACCTCCCAAAATTAAAATATCGGTTTTAAATTCAAGGGGCCACAACATGAGCCAGATCGATCGGGGAATATCAATTTTGGAAAAAATCGGTAGAACTGTTTAGTCGCTAGCGGTGTTCACAGACAGACGAGCAGACGCTTTGCCGTCGATCGATTTTTCGGTTTCAAGGAGCCGCAAAACATGGATTCTGGCTGCACCACTTGTTAGAGAATTTGTTTTTTAAAATTAGCAACTGGATTTTCGTTACCACGGCCACTTTTTCGTTACCAGGGTTGATGTAAGAGTTTTTCTGCCGACAATTTGCCGTTTTTTTTCGCACATCATTACATAACTTTCTCTTCTTAAGAAGTTCCTTCTTAGGCGCGAGAAGGTAAAAACATATCTTAAGTGCCAGATTTCAATCTCGTCCGAGCTGCTAATCTTCCTCGTTGTGAACGTCAGAACAGTGACAAAATGCATATATTTCATTGATACTGGTGTTTCTACCAAGTAGTGACAGAAAAGGAAAGGTCATAGTAGAGTTAAAATTATTAAAACAATTATTTTAATAATTAAAAAGTAATATCTTAATTTTTATTGACAAATTTGAACAGTAATATCTTAAAAGTTATCAACAAAAGTTGTGCATACGATATCGTTTAAACCTTAAAAAACGTATGAAAATGATCACACAAATGCAATATATGCTTATATTCGATTGGATTCATGTTTCGTTCGAGCAGTTGCGGAATTCAGCAAAGGCTGTCACGCTGCAGAACGATCTGCACAGGCAGACAAAAATAAACACAGAACTGGTTACTAAGGCAACCACGCCAAGTTCGAATAAACAACCTCGTGTCGGCCAACTAATCTCACCAACGATGTTTTCTATCAGAAGCAGTTCATTTTTTTGTAAATAATGGTTTCAGACCCGGTGATGTACTCGGTAAGTACCGGATACGTGCATGTAGATATCACGAAATTGTATAATAAACACATTTCGTCCAGTTACAGAAGTAGGAAGGTTTTTCTAGTACCTTTTCGTAACAATCTGCTCTATGAAATGCTGTGAATTGCGATCTCGTGTAGCAACTCCAGCCCTGGAGCTGCGCTGGGGCACCGCCGTATGTGGACCAAGTGGCTGCTTCTGGGATTCCACCACGCGCTTCGGCCTACGAGAAAACTTCACGCACTCACCCTTGGCGACCTACTTTAGGATACGAAAATGTGGAATTAATACCTTTGTAAGTATAATAAAAATTGGTTCGGGTTTATTTGAAATGTGGCTTGCAAATAAAATACGACCGTCTGGACTCGAACCTAGCGCAATTCATTTGTGTTATTAACATAATAAAGTCAATATAAAATTGTTAAAAATCCATTTGTGGAACTCCTATGTTTGTCTTATTTTTACGAAACAGATTTCATTAAGGGAAAAAAATCTATCTTCATAATTGTAGTTGTAGGAAGACGCCAAAAAAAAATTTTTTTTTCCATTTTCGAAAAATCAGGATTTTTAACCAACATGACCATGCACCATTCTTTTAAACGTCCTTTACACTATCTAACAACAATATTTAATCAAAAATGATGGAGCCTTTTTCTTAAAAATTTTGAAAATGTCCCAGGGCATTCATGTAAAGAACACCCCAAAATTAAAATATCGGTTCCACATTCAAGGGGCCGCGAGAATATTCAGATCGATCGGGGAATATCAATTTTGGAGAAAATCGACTGAACGGTTTAGTGCTAGCGTTGTTCACAGACGGATAGACGGACAGACGTTTTGCCGTCATTCGATTTTTCGGTGTCAAGGACCCACAAAACATGAATTCTGGCTACACCACGTGTTAGGGGATTTTTTTCCTAAATTTAGCAACTGGATTTATCCAGTTTTTCTTTAACATGGCCCTGTAATAAGTTTTCCTGACGAAAATTCGCCGTTTTTTCGCGCACCATTACATACTTTCTACTGGGTAAATGGTAGCAAGAAAGTAAAAATCGTTGAAAGAATTTCCCCTGTGAAACTCCTTTATCCCTGTTTGTACAACAAGATGAGACTAACAGTACCAACTTTTCAAAAAATTATTTTTAACACATTAATTATTATGAATAATTTAAATATGCTCCTATTTGTACTACTTAGTGCCACTCATTTGTGTTATTAACATAATAAAATCAATTCCATGAACAAGGGAATATACTATTAATTATTTCCAGGAAGTGGGTTCCTGTTGCGAAATATTCTTACCCACATTGGAAAGAATCTTACTTTATGGTCTGACATGTGTGGGGGATCAGAACCAAAACATAAGATTGGTACTTATGATGAATACCTTGATTGACGATCTACACATGCTGAAATCTGTGACATTAAAGGATATCATTTCAGGACCCAATTTTCTCCCAAATGATTCTGATTTTGATAATGTAAAATCTGCTTTCAAAAACCAACTATAACTTGAAATGAAAACCAACTACGTATACATGAAGATAGGAAGGAATTTTAAAAAAGAGGGTAGTAGATGTGTCACAAATCCAAATGACCTTTGCAAAGGTACCAAGAAAATCAAAAAAGTCATCACCAATAGGAAGGTTGATAGTACTGTGGGAAAGAAAATTAACTAGCTTACAGTTTAAGCAATTGAACTTGAGAGAAGCAAACCATTTGCATTGCACATGAAAACTAACCATTCCCTAAACAATTTCATTCCCAAACTTTGTTTTGTTCCTTTTATACAAATAGTAAAACAAATTATTTAGAAACAACCAACCACTATTATAAGTTATGAAGATCTTAGGAGTGGTGAATATTAATGGAATATTTAATAGTAAAACAGAGTAAATTGTACTGAAATTTATCCTAATACTTTTTCCACAAAAAGTGGGTTTTGCATTTTTTTAAATGTCAATAACTTAAAACAGCTTTTTCCCAGTTTGCAATCAATGGTTCCTTGCTCAGCTCCTTTATTTAAAAGTCATCTATTTACAAGAAATTAAAATATTTAACCCTCAGCTGGCGTGGTGAAAATTCTAGGACATAAGTGGAGTTGTGGGGTCGAAAATGATACCACCTAATACCGATGAAACCAAACACTTAATTAGTTGTATATATTTTGAAATTATATGAATAACGAATAATATGGATAATAAAGAAAATCTGGACCAGAAATTCTAGGGAAATATTTAATAAAAATTCAAAAAATAATTAAAAGAAAAATTACTGCTGAGAATAATATAACTTATTGAGTTATTTAATAATGGAATGAACAATACTCAATGATAACACTTAATAATACTGATCAAACATCATATAAGAATAATTATATATTTGTTAACAACTTGATCATCTCGTTATTATAATTAATTTAATTTAAAAGTTTCTAGTCACTATATTCTTTGTACATAATGCATCGACATACCTGGCAAACAAATTAATACAAAAAAAAAAAATTACTCCCAATTCGTGACGTAGTCTGTGAGTCAACAATGACAAAAGTGAAAGGAATACAGATGGGATTAAAGAAGAAGGGTTTTCAAAGAAACGCCAGGGGTGTACAGTTTGACTGGTATCGAAAATGACTCCACAACTCCACTTAAGGGTTAAGTTGCTTGGCTCCAGTCTTCTCTAAAAGCTATATTGGTAATAATTATTTATTAAAAGAAGGAGTACCATTGATTTCTGTTTTGAACTTCAGGCCTGGACAGCCAGTCACCAATGCGTTGGTCGATGCTTGCTACACTCCAAAGGGTATGGTGACAGAGCCCCTTCGGTTTCCTAACTTAGTGACAGGATTTGATCGCAATCCAGATCATGCAGCTCGAACAGCCCTATACACACGCTACACCCCATATGAATGGACCCAGAATATCATCAGCCATTTTAATGAGGCAGATACCAGCAGAAATTATTCAGAAAGACACAGAAATGATGCTATGAGAGTAATAAGGTAAGAAACTTCATGTGTGATAAATGGAAATTGTTAAATATATATTTTCTTCAAAGTAAAATACATAGTCTGATGTAACAGATGTAACAGATGGATAAATGTTTAGATATTATTTAAGGAAAGTATTTTGAAGTAGTTTGTACCCAAGAGAACAATGTGGTATTATTTGTAAAAATATTATATAATAATAATAATAATAATAATAATAATAATAATAATAATTTACCTACAGAATTATTGCAAATTAAAATTAAATATATATTCTTAAAAAAATTGAAATTAACAGCATTGACATTGAACATTGATTGAAAAGTTGTGCAAAATGTTATATTAGTAAATGTTGTGAACCAGGTATATAAACATTACAAGAATTGTAAATGACTCTTCAAAAAATACAGTAATAGCATGAATGTCTTAGTTCCTTTTACACCAGAACAATTTTATTGAAAACCATGATTCCTTAATTGGAAGGTTGCTACATATCAACAATAATAATGTATCTTCAATTCCAAACAACTTTTTACAGACATAAAAATATTCACACAAAAAATAGGTTTACAAATGTACTCAATGTTTATGAATAATTATGTAATTAGAATTTAACAAATCACACAAGATACATATTTTTCACAATGAAAATGAGAATTATTTTGTACAATGGCAGAGCACAATGGAAGTTAAGGGAAAATCTCAAGTTATATTTTAAATAAACAAAAATTGAAATTCGTTTTGCCTTACCCTTTCTTCTTTGTTTAATTGTTATGCTAATATCTCTTCCCTTATAACCTAATTGTTTATAATGTAGAATAAGCAGCATCAGATTTTAACACCAAGTTCAGTTCAATGTAGTTACTACTGATGTATAATTTCCAGAGAAACAGAAGAGAAAACAGCTGCAGGACAGCGAGAATCAGGACGGAGATTGGGCGAACGTTTAACAGATACAACATTTTGGCGAAATGAATTAGCTACAGAATTAGAACGACTTTTGGGAGAAACAAATTTATTGCAAGACAAGAGAAGAGATCTAGAGAAAGCTATTCAAGACATAGAAGGACCTATGCATATTGCAAAAGAGTGCTTGTATCAAAGAGAAAACAGAATAGGTAATTCAAAAATATTTTTGCAGAGCACCATAGTATGTTCAATTTGCTTCTTCACAGTCACTGTCTTTTTATAAAAAAAATGTTGCTAGCTCATAAATTACACCTGTCTTATTAGCTCACTCATTAATTTTATTATTTTCTTTTCATTGTGTCATATAGAAATAATACATGTTATTTCTCTGATATTACGAAAAACAAAGGAATAAATTACTAAGAGTTGAATAGGTATTATCTTGCTTGTTAGATTACTATCAAAGAATGTAAGTAATTTAATTAATACAATTAATTATATAATTAGGAATATGAGAAACTATTGAGTGTGTCTGTAAAAATTAAAATGCCAAAACAAACTTTTCTGTATTACTCTGCCATTTGTTGCAAAATTTTAATACTGTGAGAGACATTCAAAAAGGTTTGCAAGTGAAGCTTGCATTATTTCTCAACAATGAATAGACATAGTTTATTAGCTTTATTCAGTGGAATTTGTGCTCTAAATAATGTATCAGGGGTGAAGCAAGCTTGTCAGTTCAGTGAAATTACTCCTGGCAGAAAAACATGGATTTCTCTACAAAGGACATTCTATTCTTTGTTCTCAAATGCTTAGATGAAAAGACAAAGGAAACCAATTAGAATATGACAGCAATTTATGGTTGTCAATGTTCATTTGATTCTATTGTTAGATGGATTCAATTATTTGGGCCTAAGAGGAATAGTTTAAATAAAAGATGACCCTCACTCTAGGCGATCTTGTGAAACTCAAGAAGAGAACAAACCACCCAAGAAAATAATCATCACCTGAGATTGGTTGGCTGAAAATGAGCAAAGATCAGTTGTTCTTTGAAAAGATTTAAGATTACATAAAGGAACTTTTGTGTTCGACCCCCTTTTCAAAGAATTGAAAAAAAACAACCAAAGTCAGGAATCTTAAGGGTGGTGCTGTTGTGTGACAATTCCCTACAGAACATATGGAATTGCATGGATACTGAATGAAGGTTCTTGAACAGGCCTTGAACATCCACCCTATATCTTGCTTCTTGTTGTTTCCTGGGGTTCAATCTACCATTTGTAAAAAAAGCCTTAAAAATGTATGCAAATCCTTGCTCAAGCCATAAATTCAGCTGTACAATCAATACTTCAGAGTTTTGATTTGCTTTTGAAAAATAGTTATCTAATATTCGGTGGAGTATGATTGAGAGTCTACTTTTAGAAGGTGTATGAAGGTAAGTATTTTAGTATTTGTTATAGTGTGAATTTTTGAAGGTCACTTGCAAAACTTACTGAATGACCTCTGTACTTACAGAATCACAAACTGGAAGGAGGGCCAATGAGGTAGTAAATTTTCAAGTTTTCATATCATCTGGCACAAAGGTTATCTATTTCCAAGCCCTCCATTTATTTATTTGAACTCTACAAAGTTCATGATCTATAGAGCATTAATAGATGTTGTTACTGATGCTGTATCAGACTTACAGAGTTTCTCTGCAGCAGGGCTAGGATTTATATGGAATAACATGAACCTAAATATGTACAAACAAATGTATTAAAATGTTCAGCATGGAGTAAAATATGGACTAACAATTGAATAAAAATATTAAAATAGTGAAAATAACATAATGTTACTCAAATTTTTTAAGTCAAATACATAGAATAGTGAGCTAATTTTAAAATTAACAGAAGAATGAGATTTAATCATGTAGGTACTAAAATAGACTGAATATTATTGAGTTGCTAAAAGTACATTCCTTAATCCATTTCTGAAACTTGACCACTTACAAAGCAGTGATTTAAATGTTCCAATGTGAAACTGTCCTTTTTGCCTCTGTACTGTATGCCTTGCCTTATACTAGCGAGGATGCCGGTCGACATCAGAAGTAGTAATGGAATCCATCTTCAATCTTGCATAATCTTCCAAGAATAATTTTGAAAGAATAAAATATGGAATATATTGCAAGTAGAATGTTGAAATATGCAAAGATATGTGAGCTGTGTGAAAATATGTAATGTACCTGAGAATATGGACAAATATGAATTACCAAATAGATTTCCTAGCACTTCTAAAAGTCTAATTCAAAGTCTAATTTGTAAACACTTTGATTATAACTATGTTCATATTTGATTAGAAATGCAAGAACAGTTTGCTTTCCTGATGATACAAATATTCTTTGAAATAAAAAAATGATATTTAGTAGTAATGTATTCTTAAGGACTGGTTCACCTAAAGAGATAAGAAGAACCACCATAGGAGTCCCCGGCTCTTTTAGAGATTCAATGGGCTTATATCATCGTCATCATTAATTGGTACAATGTAAGATGTTTCGAATTGGTTTTCTAATAACAAATTAATTGTAAATTAACCTAAACATGTAGATAGCATGTTTAATTTAAAATAAACAATTGTATATTCCATTGAAAATTAATAATGTACAGTTGAGCTTGAGCCAATACATATGTTACGGTAACCAAATTTTTGGGTCCCTCAATTCAGTCAAACCTCAAATGGAACATTCATCTAAATTAATTGAAGTCAAAACTAAGGCCATTATATTACAGGTTTAGAATTATTTCAAACTCAGTCAACCTTGTTGTGAATTTATAATAAGTATTCAATCCTGACTGAGATATGATATAGGAGAAACCCAACCTATAATTTCCAGATTTTAAGATTATAGAAAAGAATTGTATGAATACTAAGAAAATCTAATCTAGGCCTTTATGATTCTTGTAAGACCCTATTAAGCCAGGAATTCTACCATTGCCTGGCCTCTGATTTACAAATCAGTGTTTTTTTGTCAAAAATGACTTTCAACATCTGGGAACATATTTTCAGTCAATACAGATGTAGGTCTATATAACCATAACACTTGACATTAATCATATTCCTTAGGTTCAGTAATAACAGCTCACTCCAAAAAATTCACATTCAATATAAATCTACATGGTAATTCCTTACAAGTCATTATCCTTACAAGTCATTCCTTACAAGTCATAATGGTACATTCCTTACAAGTCATTAAATGGTTAAAATTGATTCATAAGTTAATGTGCCAAGTAAAATGTTTTATGCTGCATATCTGTTTCAGTACAATTATGGTCTGTACTAAGCATCAACAAGGAAAATAATATTGATTGTAACTGTGTTATTTATGGTATTACTTACCATCTGTACTGTATAATTCTAAAACACTGAATATGCCTGTAACAAGTATTGTACCTCAGGTTCTGGGTAAAAGACTCCATCTTGACCAGGTTTCTTATGTAGATCCACCAGAGACAGGTTTCCCTGATCCTTTAAGCAACTTCTGAGATTGGCCCCTTGTGTTGCTTGGGAACGTAATTGTAGCTTCACAACCTGTATATGTTATTTTGAGCTCAGTGGGGAAAAGAGTTATTCAAATAATCATTCTCCATGTGGTTGCACCAGAAATCAATTTCTTTTTGAGAGCACAATAAGGGATAAAAGCCAACATTCATAGTGGATTTGGCTCTGCTAATAGTTTTTATTACATGGGAGTAAATATTTTCTTATCAATTCTTGTCAAAAACACTTTTTGCCACCTGCATTCATAATTCAAGTTAATATATACATGAGTTAGGGAAGAGATCTCAGCTCACAAAACGTGCACAGTGCATTGCACTTTTCCCCATGATACATCACATACTACAGTTCTTAACTATTTTTTATGTTAAATAAATTATTAATTAAATATACAAAACCTAGCCCTGCTCTTTGTTGAAGCATTACATTCCAATGTCCATCTAATAGTTACAATAGCAACAAGTCTGAAGCTCTAAAATTATACTTCTGAAACGCCCTAGGGGAGAATGTCTTGTAGTACCTTTGAAGTACTTGTAGTACCATTGAATTTGAATATTTTATTAAAAAAATTACATGTGCCTTTTTTAATGATATCCTAATAAATTAATTCAATAAAGATTTTTTTGAAGTTATTTTTGTAAAAAAGAACTGCTACTGCCTTAACAAGATTAAAAGGAAATATTTAAAGCCTGTAACTTTTTAACTGTGAATTACATCATTGATACATTTGATACATAGATAAGTTTGCAGTAGTAAAATCTAAAAATTTATGCATAAAGATGAAGAAATTGTGGTTCATTAATGAAATTCAGTTTTAAATAATTAAAACTGATCATTAAAACTTCTAACTTCATTATTGCATGATACAAAGTATTTTTTAATATTTTAAATATCACACATAAAATGTTAAACATATTTTGAGTTTGAATACAAACATTAATTAACGAATAATTCTATAATTATTTTTTTTTATATTTTGTAGAAGTGGGAAAGGATATTACCATCAATATTGCCTTAGGCACCAATTGGTACCAATTTTATCTACGCCACTTGCTCTACATTCAGTTTGAATCACCTACTTTTTTCATTATTGCAATTCAAATTTCTACCATCATTTAATGAAAGGAATGCAAGTGGAATAAGTTTAATATCATCTACTGTCAAGATACCAGTACTTAAAGAATATTGTCATTTGGATGTGGACTTCAATGTTTCATTAAATTTTTTCAGGGCGTTTCTAGACAAATTCCACTTCTCGCTGGTCAGTTTTCTTGTCATCTTAAACTATTTTATACTCCTATGTATGCTTTTACATTCATCAACCTTTGCTGGCAATTGACCTTCCCACACTTTGGATATTGCATCAGTTTCCTTGTGATAACACAAGATAATAAAATATGGTAATTTTAATAGTTCTATATTTATAAAAAATAAATATTATTAAACTAATGAATTACCAAAGAAGTTCAGAATTTCATAAGACTCAACCAAAGCATTTTACCTATGTGGTTCTATCACTTTCATTTCTATCACCACAGCTTGTTTTTAGTAAAACATGGCCAAGAGTAGGTTAGGATTTATATTAGGAGTACTATTAATTTTTGAAATATTGTTGAATTTAAAATGTAGAAGTATTTATTTTCTTTTGTTGAATCATACTTTCAATAAATGGTAATTCATATATTAGAAATTATTGATAAATACCTTGTTTAATAACCATTGATAATTCAAAGAAAAAGTGTTCAAGAAAAGAATTGAACATTTGTGAATTAACATACATTGCTTCTCTAGTTCTTAAAACACTTCATGCTTCATCACATTGTTCATCTCTCTCAAAAAATGATGTTGCATTCGTGGCCTGATTAACCGTCAGGGAGTGGGGGGTCCACCAACAGTCAACATTTGGGGGCCCTCATTATACAATTCGACTCCATTTCTCAATCCTGATTTTTCCTTAGCAGCAGGAAAAAATGTAAATTTGATTTTCTACTCAGAAAGTTATGTAGTACTCAAAGGTGTAAATTGGGACTCAGTAGTGAAAGGTAAGCCATACAAAATAACTACTCCAGGATCATTCCATGTCAAGCAGTTAAATTTTGGACTGGTGCCCCCTGTCCATCACGGATTTCAATAAAATTTTGTATGTCATGTCCTTCATCAAAAGGAACTTTTGAAACAAAGCATCATATATGTAATTGCTTGACCCCAAGCAACATCATGTACACTGTACATTTTGTGTATATTTTCTTTTCTGTTATTGCTGAACAAGTAATACAATGCCTACTTGCACAATCTTTTCCAGCTCTATTCAATGAAATAAATATCAATTTTGCCTTTATTTACAAACAGTGCACAGAATGATTAAACAAAAGTGTTAAAACATTACACACATTAATATTGAATGTTTTCCTTAATATATGAGTCAGAAAAGTGAAACTTGGCTCCTAACATATCAACATTACATAGTTTCTTATTGCATAATTTCAACCTGCTGGATTTGATGATTACTGTATACATTAAGTTTAAAACTGATGATTTTGGCAAAAAAAAAAAGGTATTTTCAGCCTTCTTTTGCAAAAAAGTACCTTCTATAAATTCTTTCAACCCTACCTTATTAGGAAGGATAGGTGTTTTTTTTTTGTTTTTGTTTGTTTGTTTGTTTTGTTTTTTGTTTTTGTTTTTTGTTTTCTTTCCCCTCTAAGAAATTTAATTTTATTACCCATCAGTTTCATAAAATAAGTCATTACACTCAAAATCTTTTTTTTTTTCACTATTTTCTAGCAACTTGAACCTTTTTTATGAGTTCCATGGTTGAAATTAGGTGCCACATGATTTGTTTTTCTTCTTCTTTCTTTCTTTCTTTCTTTCTTTTTTTTTCCCCTCACTAATCCACCCCTTTTAGAAATGTTACCAATAACTTTTTCCGAAGAATCATGTGCATGCTAATATTTTAAATTTTGTGTGCAAATACAGTTTCCTCCAGAAAATAAAATTACACTTAAATGTAACTTAAAAATATGTAAATGTGATGAAAATATAATGTTTGTAAACATATTATTTAAATATTTAAGATATATTTTAAGTTTTTAAATGCAAATTTTTACATTACGTCGACACTTTAATTAATTGTATGCCAGTGGTGCAACAAAAACCAAAAAATCCCCAAAATGAACTTAACGTCACATTAAAGAGTGCAATTAGCACTATCCATTCAAAAAGTTGGAAAAAAATTTGGAGCCGTTCATGTGAAAATGGCGTTTGAACGATTCTGAAAATACTGAATTTTGAACTAGTTTTCACAGAAAACGGTTTAGTTCTCAAGAAACTTTAATTGGCATTATTTAAAGCTCACATACTCTTAAATATAATAATGTGAACAAATCAGAGCTAATGTAAATATTACCGACGTGAGAGACAAGTCAAAAAAATTAAATTTTTCCAATTTTTGAAAAAACAAAAGAATAGAGCAAAATGCCATTTATGTCATCTTATAGAGTACATTTAGCACTATCCCTACAAAAAGTTTAAAGAAAAAAATTGGAGCCGTTTTTCAGAAAATCTTGTTTTTGTAATTTTTTAAATTGCAAATATTTAGTGCACTATTGCCAGAAAACTATTAAAATTTTCAAAAAAAATGTACGTGATCCTTAATTAAAGGCCCCACATTGGAGAACAAATTTTATATTGAGGAAAAATCTCTATCTTCAATTTTGTAGTTGCAGGAAGACGCCGAAAAAATTGAAACTTTAGCCATTTTCGAAAATTCAGAATTATCCGTGAAAATTGGACCTATGCCATTTTTATAAGCGTATTTTACTCAATTCTTACAAGAAATTTAAAGAAAAAATTTGGAGCTGTTTCTGAGAAAATTTTGAAAATATCCGGGGGCTTCATGTAAAGTACCCCCAAATTTTAAAGAATGTTTTTCAAAACCGCGGCGCCTCGAGTGGAACCAGATCGACCGGAGAATATTCATTTTGGAAGAAATCGTATTTACTTACGGTTTAGGCGGTAGTGTTGTTCACACACTGACAGACGGACGGACGTTTTGAAAAGAACCACTTTTTCGGTATCAGGGGACCCCAAAACGTTCCGTTGAAATCTCTAAATCGATTTTCCGTAGCATTACACAACTTTCCCTATACTACGTGTATTACTCAGTATATACCTACGGATACGGGAAAGTAAAAATACGCACGTATTATTGCACTAATGTTGTATATATCTGCCAAATTTCAAAGTGGGACACCTATAAATAACCATTCTTTAAAAAATGCTTTGTTCACTGGCGCACGTAGGCAGCCCGCTGTCTGCCGGTCTCGCTGCTCGAACTATGAGACGTCAATAATACGACGCATCATGACGTCCAAACACAAAGCAATCGCGAGGCTTATGCCATGTTATGAATCGCAGAAACACACATACGGTCTCAAATGGAAGTCTTCTGACGAAATGCGACTATAAGTTTATTTATAAACAACTGACACTGCAAGGGTCTGCCGGAAACAGAGAAGCCTTCTTTCTCAGATATATTGAGTCAGTTGTGTAAACAGTGGAATGCGCAAAGCATGTGCGTTGTTCTGGGAAGTTAGTAACCACATATAGCCCAACAACAACATTAATACTATTGTTATTTGCATTTCCTTAATATGAAAATCTATATTTGCAGAAGAAGAGTGTTTAGGTTGTTAAAACCAGTATTCTTGAGAAAATGAAAATTGATTGATTGCCGTCAAGAAAAGTTATATTATTGGGAAAAACTACTTTTCAAAATCCCTTCTCGTGACGAGACAAGTGAAGTTATTTCAAGAAAGCGAGAATCGACCATAGTTGTTAATGCCGCTAATACGTTGGGCAGTGACAATGATGAAACTAGTGGTGCTAACAAAGCATATACTTTTTCGCAGTTTCTAAATGCTCCTAAATGCTATTATACTACTACATAAACCAGCATAAGTGTTTTCAACCAGCATTTTTTTCGCTCCCCAACCCGAATTCAGTTCGTCAGAGTCAACGTGCCGGCACTCATACCATTACGACACACAAGTGCCGTATGGGTCGAACTCGGGCAGAGGCATAAAAAGGTAAATGCCCGATTCATGCACTGAAAGAAATGCTGTAGTGGAATGTACTAAATAAGTTTAGTAAGCGATCGTATCGTAAATACAATTATTCGTGTAGTAAGATTCACTAAACATGATTTAGTTTGGTTTAGTACATTAAACAATTCATAATCGTGAGTGAATGAACCAAGAGAATTGTCAGTGGTACTATTCTTGTTTCGTAGATAAAATAATTTGGTGAGATCTACGTTTCATGTCGTCACACTTACTAAACTCTGTTTAGTAAGCTCTCTTTACTAAATACTGTTTAGTAAGCGCGCGTTCTCAGCAACCTGACCAATTGAAATGGCTATAGAACCCGTTTGAAGTGTGAGAATTCAACGCTGTATATAGCATTATATGCTACATAAATGGCGAGTTTAGTATTTTACTGGTTTTCAATAATTATGTTATATTCTAAATTAATGGTAGAAATACCGTCGACAGCCCATAGCCAGCAGCTTCTGTCCGTAGCTGCTCTGCTAGGCTAGGGTCTATCAGGTAACCGAAGTTAAGGAAGTGCAAGTGTGCGGGTCGGAGGGTGGGTGACCGCCTGCGAAACCCCAGTTGCTACCTGCTTGGAGGGACCGAAAGAAAGTATTCCCTTTCACGTTTCCTTTAGTTATTTTCACTGCACTGTTTAGTAAATAGTACTCAATGTATTAATCAACGCAACGATTCGTTTAGTTTTCTCCACTAGATGCCATTCGTCTCGGGTACGACCTGTTTAGTTAACATTACTATACGTGCGTTAGTGTGTTTAACTAAACAGCAGTTTCGTGAACTTGACTAAGCACTTTGTTCTACGAAAATCTACTATACTGTTTAGTTGAATCTATTACGTGATTAATTGTATGAACTAAACATTTCTCTCCGGGTGTAAAAAAATAATTTAGGACAAGGTATAAAAAATTCCAGCATAGATATATTTTGTGTTTTCTCATTGAAATTCAAATTCAACTAGTGGCGCTACCAAAGCACATACTTAATTGCATTTTTTCTAAATTATACTTCTACGTAAACCAGCAAAAGTATTTTCATCCAGCAATTTTTTTTTCCGCTCCGTGACCCGAACTCAGATCCTCAAAGTTAACGTGCGGGCTCTTATAACACTACGCCACACAAGCGCCGTATGGGTCAGAATCGAACAGAGGTATAAATGGCTGATAGGAAAACAAATGATATATTTTTATGTTTTACATACGTTTACAAATCCAAAGAGAGATGTAAAAAGTTGTTAAAAAATTGAGAATTTGAAAATAACATATAGATACTTCCAGTTAATTTACCATAATGATATTTGTTATTAGAATTGCTTCAAATAGTTTTCAATAAGAGTTCTCAATTATTTCCTGCGACAACGCAGAATTGTGAAAAATAATAGTCCCCGACCAAGATTCGAACCAGCGCAGCTTGTCTCCGAAGAAAAGAGTCCGTATCCGTCAATTAGCCACCTCGGCCGCTTTGATAATACATGGCAATTAATTATATAATGTGTACGGTGGTTTAATTTCTAGCATTAGGAAGCCGAAAATCGAGAAATGTTGAAAAGAATGTCCCTTGGGCGACCAAAGACGGTATCTGGGAAGATAATCATTCATAACCGAAAACCTAGTTCAGACTAAAGAGATTAGAAAATCAAGATCTGCGTGAAAATCTGTGTCATTCTATAGCACCACTAGTTTATTTATTTGCCGTCCTGATTACACATGTGGAGAAAATTTAAAGAAAAAATTTGGACTGGTATTTGAGAAAGTTTTTTGTAAATTTCAAGCGCAAATTGACAAGACATTTTTTTAAAAAGCTTTTTTATTATGCAATTTTGCCAAATGTTTGTTCACAAACAAATTGCAAAATAAAATATGATAAAAATATTTTAGTAACGCTGAATAATACTTAGAAAGATGACTAATACAACAATGATATAATAAAAAATAGTAAAGGCACAAAGAAAATACATAGTTTCATTGCTCTATGAAAAGGCCAATTAACGATATTCTCTGTAAAGGGAGGTAAAAGAAATATAAAAAAAACAATCAAATCAAGTGTATTACATACTCTTCTTATTCATATAAATATTCCGTCTAATACTAACCTGAATCCGCCTGACACTTTTTAAGTTGAATTTAATCGGTTATGAAAGTCATTTGTACATATCTGGTACATAGTAAGATGTGAAGGGATACTTCTGTTTATTGCTCTGTGAAAGTATATTGATGGTAATCGTCTATTGCTGATTGGCAAGTGCTTGAGGAGTGACGCTCTAGCAGAAGCTGCAGCAAAACATCAAGTAGACATTTTTATTGTATTTAATTTCTAAAAATCATCCCGGTGTCCCACTTTATAACTTACCAATCTTGTGTACGTTTCAGAGATTACAATAATATTTTTTTCAAATTTTTTAACTGCCGATTTTTGGGAAAAATTAAAAAAATAATAAAAAAGTTGTCGGGGCCCGGCGATTTAGCGATCTCGGCCACCGGGGATCGTCGCTATTAGAGTTTTTCATGAAAATTCGCTATTTTTAGGCATACGATTACAATACTTTCGCATCTTAAGAAATAAGGGCGAGAAAGTAAAAATTGGGTAGTTTTAAAATATTATGGAGTGAATTAGTCAAAATATAAAAAAACAATTTTATAATACGTTTGGATCACTTGTTGGCTTCAATGCCTATTTTCACTACATCGTACTACTTTATTTATAAGCATGTGTAATACTCTACATGAAAATAATTATTCAGGAAAATTAACATACATTCATAAACTTTAATTTTACTATAACGAAAGTTAGTTAACTTATTAAATTATAATTCAATAAAAATTAAATATACAATGTTTCGGTTATATTCCGTACTTAAATAGGTACTAACTAAATTCCAAATCTTCGAAAAGTAATTTTAAAAATTAGGTTAACTTAGAGGTGACCCTTTTTATGTGATTGTGGATTTACATAATTCACAGCAATTATAAGTGACATTTATATTTATTCTATTGACACAATTACATACGAATTACCGAGGTATTCTATCAGAAAGTAATAAAATATTCATTCTTCTTTTCCCGCAAATTATGTTCGTTCGTATGTGCTCTTCTCTCGGCAATTTGTCCTCTAATGAACATCCGTACAATAACACAAAATATTCGGCCCAAGTCTGATCACAAGTTATAATACAATGTTTATGCATTCTATTTTCTATTTTAAGTCATGATTTAAACAAATTGTTTATCTATATTATGACCAAAAATCATCACTTGCATGCTCATTTTTGTCCAATTATATATTTGTTTGATATATTTAGTTGTTAGCAATGTAGTGAGTGCGTAAAATAATTCATTAAAGCATGCCATTGTCTTCCTAAACATGAGAAAATTTAAAGCTTGAAAACTCCTTTAATAAGTCATTGACATTTAATTAAGAATAAAATAAGTTCAGTGTTTTCTGCAACTTGATTTACAGGAATTGACTTGGTTCATGATCAAGCAGAACAAGCGTTATTGAAAGAAGTTGACACATTTCGAAATTGCCAAGAACGTCTCAGGAGTTTGCATGAAAGAGCCCTAGCCCAGGTAAAATTTGTAAAATCTATATTTCAGAATTTACCAATACTAATAACAATAACGGATTTAACAGATTTATCATTTAGCATTACCTGACTGGCTCTTGGAGCAACGTACCAAGTGCCCTTCTCATCAAAGGACCTATGTAGTCTATTTGAATGAAATGTTTAAGCGATTTTTGTACTTCGTACTTCGTACTTCGAGGAACCTCCTTTTATTTTCATTTTTTATTTGAAATGAAAAAAAGCATTCGACAGCTGTTGTAAATATTTTCCACTAAAACTGTCTTTAATTTTCATAACTAGTTACAAAACAGTCACAGGAATCAAGTCTCTTCATTAAATGTCTAGACCGAGCGCATGCCAACTCAATGCTCTGTGACGTCACAGCAATCTGCTCGCCTGTTCCGCACGGAGCCGCGGAGCAAAGGCAGAGCCCGATGCGGCGGCGGGCGCACAGTGTTCCAATGATGGTACGGAAGTGGGGGAGGGGGAAAGGTTCGCTTGGAAAATCGATCATTACGTTTCTTAAATGGTAATATTATTTAAAATGTTTATGATTAATAGCAACATGAAAAATTATACGAGGGTTGGAGCAGAAGTTATAGCAACTAATTTTTTTCTAACAGAAATGTTATCGGGTCGCAAATTTTCATTTATATCTTGAAAGAAATGCTGCAGTAGGTGTGTTTATATGAACAGATAGCTCTTCAAGTGTCTCTATTGGCACAGAGAGCAACTTGAAATCAGTTGTCCGTCTACCGCCGTGTGAGGTGAATGTAACACCAGCAGCACTCTTACTCCAAGAGAGCCGATCACCATGAAAGGAATGCCTGAGAATTTCACAGGGAATTGGTCAAAGCTCATGGAATAATGCTTTTCCATTCTGGACAACCGCGACATGCGCAGAAGAGTTTCTGCAAAGATGCGCTGCAACCAGTGATCAGCAACGCACGTGACGACCTGTGAGTGTACGGATCAATGTGATGTACGGTAATCGAGCATCTATCTAATCAGGTCTTTAGAACGGGTATGTAATGCATTTCGAATTTGTGAAGACGTATTCTCTAAAATGCCTAAGAACATGAAACGAGTACATTAATTTCAAACACGTTAATAAATATGATAAATTCAATTTTTGTGTGTTGATAAATGTCCAATCACGTAGTTTATACCTTGTCCTTTCACGTGTACGTTTGAAATTTTACTTCCCTACTCATATTCTCACAAAACAAATAGTTGCCATGACTTCTGCCCCAACCCTCGTACAATAGAACATACATTATTTCATAATTCAATTCAATATCCGACTCTTTATCATAACCAGTATTGTAATTCCACTTCCATTCTTCTATTAGATAACAATTTTTGGAAAAGACAGTTTTAACATTTGAGAACAATAATATTTTATTCAATGGTACATAATATAACGAATTAGTTCGTTCTGACAAAATAATTAATGTTAACAAATAGATAACATATAGGTACCTGGTAGCGGCCATGTGAGAGAATTTCGACCCCAGGTTTGATAATTTATGTATAGTTTTGTTGCAGAACGTTGTAACTCCTCGTGATTTTGAGAATCTTTTCCATAATCGTCAATCTGAAAATTCCATAACTCACCCCATATTTACGGGCTATGTAAATTCTCAGAACTTATTTTTATTTCGCAGATTGCTCTGGGTCGCAAAGCAACGTAATGCATCAGTACTTTTTAACATATTACAATTCTTTCGAACATACTAAACAGTTCGCCATTGTTCCAGTACCTACAAAAGGAAATCTTTCTTCACAAACAGATAGAAAATTGGCGGCTGTAGATGGTCTCTCACTCACGTTGCCTGACACACCAGCGAAGGCCCACTGCCGAGGTTTTAGTTTCCGTCTGCCCCTTCCTCCTCCCCCCTTTGCTCGCGCTGCTTCTCCGAGCGCCTGCGCACGGAGGGGAAGCAGCGCTCTGGCGTCGTTTGTTCTCCAGTTGGCAAACGCTGGTCTACACTGCGATTTTTCTAGGAAGGACTCTCAAGATAACTCAAATCCCATCTTCGCGATGGAATATGTCACGGCATTTCGCGTCTTTCTCAGTCGTTCCGCTAGATTTCGCACGATCGCGACCGTATGAAGCAGTGCTTGCGATCATGCGACTTCTACCGGCAAGACCGAGAAAAGACGCGAAATGCCGTGACGTATTCCATCGCGAAGATGGGATTTGAGTTATCTTGAGAGTCCTTCCTAGAAAAATCGCAGTATAGACGTGGTCCGCGCATCTCAAAGTAGTTCAAACGTTCGTACAAAGCTTAAAGTTCACTCTTAACTACCTGCACGACGATATTGCAATGAAAATATGAACTGGACATGACATGCCACTGGAGATGAGATGACATGACACGTACACGAGCGGGATTTCCTCAAGGCTTGGCTCGAACAGTCCAAGTGCTGAAGAATTTCCCAACGTGTGTGGCGCTTTCCTTGAGGCCGTGGAGAAGGCGAGATACCGAAAAATCTCGAACCAAATTCAATTTTTGGGCCTTGAAGTCGGTTTCCCCGGTCTCTTGATCACGAGTGTGATTGATGCTTAGTCTTTCTTGAGTATTTCATGTCATCAATCATGTCTCGCGAATTTAAAAAAAATTATCCAAAAGCTTGAGAATGAACCTTGGTTGTGGCAAGCTAGTTTTAATGATTATAATGATGGAAATAAAATGGACAGAATTACAGTATTGAACTGGAAAATGATAAAATCATTTTCCTGGAGGAGTTTCTTCAAAAAACCCCTTCATATGTCGGCAAGGATACTCAAAAAATGCCGGAAACTTTTTCCTGGAGGAGTTTTAGTGTGTCATTGTAAATTCATGAAACTTTTACTAACAAAAAGACGGAAAGGAAAAAAAACGTATAAAAATGACAAAAATGACCCAAATGCAAAAAATGGCCTAAAATGAAAATGGAAAAAGTGACAAAAATATCAAATAACTATGCATTTCTATCACCTATATGTCGTTATAAACATTCATTTGCACCAATGAAATGATGACATGTCATCACAATCCGAACCTTGCTGATAACAGTTCTACAAAGGTAGCAGACACACTATTAACACACGTACTGAAGACTACGAATACCTCAACATGACGTGCTGCGAATTAGAGAAAATAACAAACCCTTTTAAATCTCGCGCTAATTTCTGTGGACGTAGTGCCCGCGAGCTCTATTAAGCGTGTTACCTCGCCCGTGACCTTGACAAGCCTTCTCTGGAGTGGAGTTGGAGATGTCCACCCGATCCCAAATCTCTCGGCGGCACTCACGTCGTTAGCTTCAAGGCGGAGGCAGTGAGAAGGTAGTTCGCCACCTACTTTTGGACAGGATCAGGCGTGTGATTCGTTAATCAGCATCCTCTGTGCAGCCGGAGGTAGATCTTCCATTCACATATAAAATACCGACGGGGAGCATGGAGCATGGAGGAGCATGTTTTCGGTGAAGAATGTTTCCGTCGGCACCCACGTCGACAGCGGCAAGGTGAAGGCATGGGACTCCACCATCCAGCTCAGGCCAGGCCATTCATAGTCAGTCGGGCCGCTAGCGGTAAAATTAGATATGCCGAGCCCAGACAGCGGGAAAATCAAATATATATAAAGTGGGATGCGCGAAATTCATATTCGCGCCCCCATAATTCACTGCAACACCATGGAACTCCCATAACAGGCGGGAAATAATTATTTTATTACAAAATCTTAGGTTTTTCCTCCTAATTTAGTTAAAACTTCTCCTTCGAAAGGTTTGTCAACACGAATACGTCTTGGAGAGGAGGTGCCTGTACGTTATGGGAGCCTTTTTCAAATCCGTTTCCTTTCTCTTAACTGCGCTGCCTTAATCATGTTCCAGTTTTTCCTTTTTGTTTTGGACCTAGAACCTTTTGTAGCACCTAAAACAAACATTTCACGAACACAAGTTATAGTGCATATAATTTGAGCCCCTTAAAGTTTGGGACTCATATACCCACCCTTGCTCGAGGCTCATTTTACAACCTTCGCCATATAAAATTCTACAAACCAAAACCGGTGTTTATTACGTTCGAAATTACTGATTGCGAACATAAAAACAATGTTTAGAAATATTGTATTTCATTCGTTAGGAATTAGAATCGGTCTAAGCGAATTCAAACTGTAATTAAAAGACAAAGACTTACCTTCCAAAGTTTTTAGAACCGAGAAAAAACAAACATCCCTGTTCCTCCTGAGCTCCCATTCACAACTGAACCACAGAGCTTTGATGGCAAAAGGAGTTACTAAACTAGTCGTTACAATCGTTCCTGCTAGAATGTTTGCGATGTGTGAGCAGATACTAAAGGGGCTGATTTTATAAACATGGCTCATGTTACCACCCTTCAAAAAATATTTTATTTTAAAATCTTTGTTTTCAGTATCTAGAATGTTATGTTGGCGAATTCTTATAAATGTACTTACTTTTAAAGCTGAGGAATAATCGTGCTGCACAACATGACTTGGAAAGAGATGTTAAATCAAAAGAATCAGCTCTAGGCATTGACAGTGTATGTCATCAGTTAAATAACTTTTCAAGAGGCATAAATTACTTCGGAGGCATCGAGAAATACGACCCTACGTAAGATTGAATATATTATTACGACAGTTCTAATACTTTTTAAGCTAATATTCAGAGATTAACCCTACCTTGAATATTTGTAATAGGGTGACTACACCTGAAAGTTGGGCAGAAAACAGTAACAGAATTATTCAGCGATCACAGAATGAAAGATCGAAGTCTCAGCAGTTGCGTTCTGATGCTGATAACCTCATATGCTCTTGTGCAAATGAAATGTGGAATGCATGGAATTCAAGCAACAATGCTCTCTCAAGCCGTTCTTCAGAAACACTAGAAGCTAAATGCAAACTACAAATGCACCTCCACAGGGTAATCATTTGCTGCTAACTTACTGTTTCGAACCTATTCAAAAAACTGTTCAATTTGTTTAAATCATGTAAATGAAAGCATAGTATGCAAGACGAATTCTTTTCTTGTAGGTACAGCAAGAAATCTTTGATGTAGAGAAAAACATCGAAATGCTGCGTAAAGCCATTCAAGACAAGAGTAATCCCCTGAAAGTTGCCCAAACACGTCTAGAAACTCGAGCCCACAGAAGAGATGTTGAATTATGCCGTGACGGTCCTCAAGCAAGGTGAGTAATTATTTTTCTTTCGAAATCATTACCTGGATATTTAAAATAGTGTCATCTGATCTTATTAACATGTTTGGTGTGTATCTTTACGTATTTAGGTTAATGATGGAAGTCCAAGATCTTAGTAATTCTATTGAAGTCTTACATCGTAAACTGCAAGAAGCAGAGGCACATCATCAACATCTTCTCAAAACTCAGTCCAATCTGGAAACTAATCTACAAGTTAAAGCAAATTCATTGTTCATTGATCGTGAAAAATGTCTAGGAATTCGACATGGATTCCCAATGAATGTTCAATCTAGGTTTTAAGACAAAGAAAAAAATGTCTAGTTTAATTTTCGAATTTCTCTGCATTCATTATCTGCACACATCTTACGTTACGTATCAATTATTATAAAACAAACAACTGAGAATTAATTATACTTAAACGTTATTAAGTTTAAAATGACTATTGACAAAGACATTTTAAATTAATAAATAATCCTCTTTTGACGTTTATTGCTTACTTCAGATGGATGACTTCACAGAAAAACCCTCACAAGACATACCCCCCAAAATTGCGCTAGAATGTATCCCTTTGTTGTTTGTTTTGGCGAGTCTCAACTATCTGACACACGTTGGGCGCCCGAGTGCTCAAGGTAGCTGGCTTTGGTTGGAGAAATGCTCTAGTAATTAAAAATGTGTGGAGAATACATAGTGGTTTAGTTTGAAATGTGCAAATAATGAATGTGTAGGAATTTGCAATTCGGACATTGACCTGTTCCCTTCAGATGCTATGAGGAAGCTAATGTCTGTGGTACAAGGTTCCCAGGGCAGGTGGAAAGACACGAGCGAGCTATTCCGACGCACCGATTTTGGCTCGTCCTGCGCAGCATCGTTACGTCACGAACCACGTGACCACAGCACGGGCACTTCGTGTGAAGAGCCAGACTAGACGCTGGCCGCCGTGTTGCAGGGTGAGCGACAAGTGTTGAGAAACATTTTGAAAGTGGCATAAAGTGACAATTTTCAAAGAAAAAACATGACGAAAGTGTGGTTGAAATAAAAGATGCATTTTTTTAAAAAAAATTAATATGTTTCAATAACTTGTAACATGGTGATACTTTTGGTAATTGGCTACATTTAAAATTCCTGTTAATATTGTGACGCAAACTGGTACCTGAAACTCATTGGTTGCCATCGGATATGATGCGTAATAGCTCACCCATGTCTTTCCATCATGGACCAGGGTATGGCAGTGATCAAGGGAACTAAGGATCCAATTGATCAGAGCAATCGACCAACGAACTCGAAGCTCCGGAGGCGCCGCAAACTAGCTGACGTTCAACACATCAAACAAGTTTCAAGCACCGGCTGGGGTCGAACCTCCGAGATGCCATGCACTTGATCCGGAAGCACGAATTTAATTTGTCAGTGTTAACGTGCTCAGACCAAATCAACTTGTGTAATACAACGCGCTTGAAAAGCGGCGGAAAAATAATTCAGAAACAAATGTTTCAAACCGTACACAATTTAGGAAGTACCAATTGTTTAATTAAAAACGGATATTTTTAATTGTGGCGATACCAATAACTCAATTTGAATAATATGCGATTTAGTACAACTATTTGATTTATAAATGTCAAATCTGTTTGATTTAAACTGTATCCAAATTCAGCTGGTGCGTCACTCTCCCAGCTTTAGCATTTTCATATATTCTCAACAGTACACGAGATTTGAATGGAAGTAGACGACTCGTTCTATTTCGCGTCGAAGGAGATTTCACATCATGTCTATACCATGATTCATAGCCAGATAAATTTTTACCACTCACAGAAATTTGTATCATTGGGTAGAGATGAACCTTCAACAAGGACATCGTTTTCAGGGATATTAGACGATTCTAAATGTTCATGTGCATTAGTTCGATCGAAGAACATACTCCGCATTTCCCTGGATGTCAGCAAGTTCTGCTGTGAACTTTCCTGTACTGAGTATGTATCGTCGTTGACTGGCAAGCTTCTATGAATTTAGGGTAGGTCTTGTATCAGGGTTCCGCTCTCTCTCTCTCATATTTCGGAGTCCCCATTTTTCGCTTTTGGGAGGCAAAAGAACATCATCTCCTTCAATTCATCCCGGGTCCATCTCTGACGATGACTCTGGCTGTCTGGGACTACCATTCGTGGATGTCCAGACAAGGTGACATTAGCTCGGTTTCTGAGCGGTTATGAGACATTGGTAAAACAAAGCAGGCTAAGATTCATTACATTTTTTGTTCTATCCATTTTGTTAAATGGTTTTAAGGGAAGTTTCGCAGGTAGCAAGTTCGAGTTCACAGATCATCCATGGATTATTTCCTGACATCCATTATTGCGGCCCTACTGTGGTCTCGCAACACCCCCTCCCCCCGGGACCAGCAAGGTGTCCCTCCGATCGCCAGTCGGCATTACTAAACCTAAGGTATTTTCACTGATTGCTGAAGGCAGCCTCCTTCACTAGCTAATGAACGGTTCGGGCATCCTAATCAGTGGCCTGGTGTGCCAACTCATTTTCTCTTGTACCCTCCATGGGCCGATAACAGGAAGTCCAAAGGTTCGTGACCCTTCCCTCTCTACTCACTTCCCGCTGTGAATGCAGCCGCCCGCTGCGGATCAGACGCTGAGGCTGTGTTCGAGGTGCCTCTTTGGCAATTATAATAAATTATAATAATAATAATAATAATAATAATAATAATGACAGTGGGTGACGGTAATAATAATTACGCAGTTCCAATGGCAGTGAGTGCCTCTACAATACTTCGCGCTAAATTTGAGCTGTTCAAAAATGCGATGTGTTGTACTTCGTAGTCTTTTAAATTAGCTGTGAGTTTGCAAAGTTCTTGTACGTGTTTTTGCGGAATAGATTCTGGAGTTTCAATGTAGTAATTATCTGGGCGACTTGTGTTTTTACACTCGGTATTCAGCTGATGTCGATTTCCAAACTCTTTCAATTAGGACTATTGAAGTCCTTTTTCTACCTCCTTGATTAGAAATTTCTGACAACACGAAATATCCACATCACGAATAATATCCTGTTTGTTTGATGTTATCGTACGATCAGTTTAGATTTATTTATAATACAATTTTGTACATAGCCCAACATGTCACAGGTTTTGGTGAGCATTCTTACCACTTGGAGCGTATGTTCGGAACTCTGAGTGCGTTACGATATGCCAATGGATGGAACTACACACCCTATCATGCCTTTTCATGTATGGACCTTGCTCCAATAGGGCTAACACAATAAAATCAATGGATTCAACTTGTTCCTGACAAATACGGAGGAATAATTTTGAGAACCGCTTTATTATGTCTCAATGCCTGATCTTAGGCTGTTTTTCGGAGCTAACTGGAGAAGTCCGATTCAAGCTTCATTATTATCTTTCAAGCCACATCAATTGTCTTTGTTGATGTGTATCTTGTCTATGAAGTGGTTTATCTCTCTACGATTTCTGTAACATTTTTGTCTCGTAAAACTTGTCAAGCAACCCCAAGAATTCATTGTGGTATTGTGTCTTGCCATAGCTTTCTTCGCAATTCCTCTCGCAACACTTACAGCTAGTGAATTTGGATTCCTTCGGTCGGATGTACCCCTTGCAAAGCGAAGGCGTAAAAGGTCTGCTGCGGGAGGGGGGGGGGCTCCGACGCCAGCTCTAAAATTTTGATTTCATTGAGGTCTTTGACGATTTTGATAAATTAATAGAAAGGTCAACCACTTTTTATTATTATTATTATTATTATTATTATTATTATTATTTATTATGTATTTAGGGGAAACTCTGGATTTGTGCCCTACCTAAGGACCGAAGAATCCCGGAAGAACCTACGCACGATGTGAGCGGTGCCCAGTAATGTGCGTTTTGCATATGGAGTGTGGGACCCGCATCAACGACGGTACGATGTTGTGTCAGATGTCGGGGAGTAGCTCCTGAAGCCCAATTTGCTACTAGAGAACCGCGATCCTCCAATTCTAGTCTTTTATCTCTATCTGAAGATATTTCGTTATTTTTCTAGCATCCGTTGGTCCAATTTGGAATCCGGTGGGATAGCCAAGTCCAGTATCCATATCTGCTTCTCTTCTGCAACCGTGAGTTCCGATATATCATCAGAGCGATTTGAATCTTGAAATCGATGAGGTTTTTTGTATTCGGGTTTTCGACCACCTTGTCCATAATGTACATCCACCACTGATCCACAGTGCTAGGCGTACTTGCTGCACATATTTCAGAGCACTGGTGACCAGTCTATATGGCTTGGTTTGAAGTCGGTCTAGGTTATCTTCGTGATTGACTAGTTTCTGTTGTCCGCAGTCTGCAATTACCATCCTCGATATCTTATCTGTTTTGATTTGAATGGCCTTTGTTGGGCTGTTATACTGCGATTTTTCTAGGAAGAGCTCTCAAGATAACTCAAATCCCATCTTCGCGATGGAATATGTCACGGCATTTCGCGTCTTTTCTCGGTCTTGCCGGTAGAAGTCGCATGATCGCAAGCACTGCTTCATACGGTCGCGATCGTGCGAAATCTAGCGGAACGACTGTGAATGATACGAAATGCCGTGACATATTCCATCGCGAAGATGGGATTTGAGTTATCTTGAGAGCTCTTCCTACAAAAATCGCAGTATAGTATCAGGACTATCAGACCTACTGTCTCTTTTTGATTGTTTTCAGGAATGTTCCACCAATATTTTTCGTACAATAAAGTCATCAACTGTTGGTCGATTCACTCGATTCTGACTGGCAACCAATGCCATTTTCCTATCGCAGTCATCCATTGTACCGCAGCTTCTGGTTCAACGACCTTCAACTCGATCAGATCAGTTTCTCTGATCCTTAGAGCAAATGCTGAGATGGCCCCTTGTTTTGCTTCTGGACATAAATGTAACTTCATTATGTGCGCATGTCTTCTAGAATTCAATGGGAAATAGTTATTCAAATTATTGTTATCCATGTCGCAGCAGAAAGTATTATTCCTTCACGAAGGACATGATGAGTGACAAGAGCCTAAATCTATAGCTGAAAGTAGATTTTATTACAACGGAGTGAATATTTTGTTAACAATACTTGCAAAAAACGCTCATTTCTTTCTGTGTTCAAAATTCAACTAGTATATGGTTTAGGGATCACAGAATTACGAAGAAGACAGAATTCACTTCTTCCCGTAGAACATCATGGTTTTGAATTGGTTTTGAGGTAAAATAAAAATAATTAAATAAAAATGTCTATGTTAATCTGCTCCAATTTTTTTACGTGTTGATGGGCAAATCTTTCGTGAAAAACATGTGGTGTTCGACGATGCCACCAAATTCAATTGAACAGGTTGTATTGGTTTTACAATGCGTACGTCGAGTACGACCACGGCAGACATATTCAACTTTATAACAATGATTGGTCTTCGAGTAACACTTTTATCATCGAGTTTCGTACGAAAACTTTTTCTTGCTGCTGCTTTTACGGAGAACAAATATACATTTGCTCTATTTGATTTATTTTCGTCAAAGAACAGTAAAACTGACATATAGGGAATTTGTACAATTTGCTCAAGTTTTCTTGATCTCCAGAATTTCTTCCTCACAAGTTAAACTTAAACAATTGACTGACGAACAAAGGAACCAACAACACGAGGTGAGCAATATTTGAAAACTAGACACTTTCGCTTCCGACTTACAGGTTTGTGTAGGTAAATGTCCTACAGATTTGATTTGTTAGTATTGGTAATAAAATGGTAACGCATATCCCAGGCTCTACTCTTATAAGAATACGATCTCAACTGCTAAGTGAAGCTACGTTCATGTCCAGAAGCAAAACAATGGGCCATCTCAGCGTTTATTTATTTTATTTTATTTACGTCAAAAACAGTTAAAAACTGCGTATGACGAGCTATGGGGAGAAGTGAATTTGCTCAATGGATCAGGTAAACTGGACGAAAACCCTGGTCGAGTTAGGGGCCATTTATCCAGAAGTTGAGTTACTTGTTACAAACGTATTATTAACTTGTTAAAATTGTACAATGTAAATATTAACATATAACATTGTTAAAATACTATTTTTCTTTTTAACGGTCAGCATAGTAATTAAATGTATAGAGACAGTTATGAAGCACGAAAGATTTTACTTTGAAATTGAGATTGTATATCGATTTTAATTGTTCAATATCATATGGTAATGTGTTGTAAACGTACATGTATTATACGTGAATTTCTTGTTATTGATACCTGATGGATGTGATTTCTACGACGTGTTGTAATTTTTAATACCAGTATCGCATGAAAATATATTCTCACCGTTAAGTAGACACTTTTGACAAAAGCTACAAGTACGTAAATAAATCGGCAACCGTTGAGATTCCAAGCTCAATGAAAAGAGGCTAGCAGGAATCGCGTGGAAGGCATTTGCTTATTATTAGCTTTTTTTGAAATCTAAGTCAGGGGATGCGCTTCCCGTGAATTTTATGCCACATCTCAGGCAAGGAATGTACATTTGCAAAATCTCGCAACCAGCTGCCGAAAGTCTCACTGAATTTGAGAGATTTCTGAATGTGTAACATAATGAACCTTCCTTTACTGTTCAATTCGTTTACATGGAAATCCCATTTCAGGTTTCACTGAATTGAGATTGTTTCAACAAATTCTGTCCAAAAATACGTGAAAGAACTAATTATGGTGAACAAATTTAATTTGAAGGGAAAACCACTGTCTTCAATTTTGTAGTTGTGAGAAGATGCCGAAAAAATATCAAACTTCTCCAATTTTCGAAAATTCAGAGTTAACAGTGAAAATCGGAACTATGTCACTTTTATAAGTGCATCACTCTATTCTCACAAGAAAATTAAAGTAATGACGTCAGGTTAACGGGGCTTGGTCAGTACTGGCCAAAAACAAATTTAAAACGTGGTTTAAGAAATTTAAAGAAAACATTTGGAAGCCGTTTCTGTGAAAATTTTGAAAATGTCACAAGGGATTCAAGTAAAGGATCCGCAAAAAACTGATAAATGTTTTTAAAATTCGCAGAGCTTCGAGTGAGGCCAGAACTACAGAATTTTTTAGTTTGAATACGGGAAAGTAAAAATCTCGAAATCGATTTCCCGGAGCATTATGTAACTTTCTCGATACTACGTATATATTACTACGTGTATACTGGTAGGGTGTATACGAGAAAGTAAAAATAATAAATCCATAGATGCATAATGTATGTTATACAATCTATGGAAAAGTTTTGTGTTCTTTCTAGTGTTCTTTGTGTATTTTTAATGGAAAAATACGCAAAAGAAATGCATAAAGTTTCATATTTTGCAATTATGAGGCCACCTGGTTTTGCTTCACCAATTCTCAAAATCATTTATCACCATCACTCCTAAATTTATGAATAAAGGTGTTAGGTGTCGGTTAACTATTAAATCTACTACAAGGCAGATCACAAACTTTCCAAGGACCAGATCTAGAGACTGTGTGCCTCTACAATACTTCAATGAAAATAGTTAATACAAATGAACTTTGATAATAAGTGATTGAACTTTGTTGAAAATAGATTTGATACATTTAAATAATGATTTAAAAGAATTGACCTGATGCATAATGCTAACGCAACTAAAAGACGTATTTGTTAATTTCTGAAAAACAGAAATACTATCACTGGGTGAAATATCAATTGAAAAATTGTCATTCACAAAGTACAAAAACAGCACTGCCAGCAAAAAAGTATAAGCATACTGTACTTTTACAATGTTATAAAAGTGAAGCAAACTTGATAAATACATGTTGAATGTGTTCAAATAACTGAATACAGTACTTTGTGTCAAATAATCCAACACTGTTCATGAATATTTTTATGACCAGCTAGTGCTTGCAAAACAGTGAATTTTCTACCTATATTTTCATTAACCTTTCTTTTTTCTCTTTCTCTCTCTCTCTCTCTCTCTTGTTTTGGTTCTTTGTTCAGCACTCTAGACAATGGAATCATTTTTTCTAAGTGTAAGTCGATAGTAATTTGTTCTCCAAAATTTGTACCAAGTAATCGCCTTGCATGAAGGTAGATAGGTAGACATCCCTAGAAGACAGTACAAGGAAATATTAATAGAATTAGCATATATATTTTATTAAAACCTATTCTTCAATTCTGAGTTTTGTTTCCAAAGGAGACAGAAATCCTCATAAAAGAAATATATGTCAAGAGACACACGGCACACAGATTCCTGTGTGTCTCGCCAGGTTTAATTTTCCTTAAAGAAATTCTCTGTGTGTTTTGCAGGGAATCCCAAGTGACAACATTCCGAGCAAGACACGTTAAATTAATCTGGTTAGTACACATTTTCACTTGCTTGAGAATATCCCATTTTGCTGCAATTTATCACTGCACTTGAGTTACACTTAAAATTTTTTAATAGTACCTATTTTGAGTTATTCATTTGATTAATTTTTCTAGCATTCAACGCATAGGATAAATAAATAGGATAACTATATAGAAAATTTGGGGCTTTTATCTATGTGTTTACCCAATTGAATTTGTCATACTATGCCACCACTACTGTATATACAATCTTGTATAAAATAGTCTAATATAATAACCTGGCTTAATTGATGTTTGATTTTGAAGATATGTATTTCCTCAAGACAAATTTAAAACACAAGTTTCCAGGGGATAACAATAAGATCAAAAATTTTTTAAATTGTAAAAACATGTTTATTTATAAAAGTATTGATAAAATCATAACAACTGATGATACTATTGATAAAACTACAACCTCCAATACTTCTAATTATTGTTATGGCACTTCCACAATTCAAACTAACTAAATTTTCCCAGAACATATCTATTGTATGAGTATCTGGTGCAGAAAGCACATCTTTCAGTCTTCAAGCATAAAATAGTCCACTACTATAAAAGGTCTCGCCACGTAAAATAAGGCACTAACTAACTAACTAACTAAAAGGGAATATGTAGTACATAATTTTAATGTTACACACACAAATAACAACAATAATTCTGCTTCACAAAGGCAAATGCTTTCTTTTTCTTCACTTACAAGAAAAAATACACCATTCAGTGAACTTCAATAGATCATTTAAAATTAGAATACTAGATAAATTTAGTATTTCATCTTAATTTTGAGAAATATTTCTAATATTAGTTTAGAATTGAGTAATTCCACTTTATCCGAATCAAATATTTAATTTCTGTGTTTTCGTGAGTGTGAAATTTCTATCATACTCCCAAAACGTTTAATCAATATATCATGTAGTTTGATTAGCAGTGGATCAACAGTTAGTTAACATTTCTCAGGAAAGAAACTTGCACATTCATAGAAACAAAAAAATGTATTTATAATTGTATTTATACAATACAAATTAAACTTAGGATATCACTCAATATACATAAAAAACTGAAAATCTGACATGAAAATATTTCTCACAGAATAAAATACATCAAATGCAAAAAATGTAACATTTCCAAATGCTCCTTTCAGGATCCAATAATTTGTAGATTGAAGCAACCAATGGAATATGTATTGTGAAATATAAGGTATTCTCTTTATACATTATAGTGTATTCATAAAATTGTCATGGTAAATAGTACTCCGATCTCCAATTTGTGCAAGAAGTCAGGAAAAACTACATATAATAAGATGTAACAATAAACATAAGGATTTTTTCCCCTTAAATGATATATATCTGTAATTTACTGTAGCAGCTGTGCAATTACTACAAATATATTTGTCTTTCCAAAATCTTATGAATATTATTTTTTATTATTATTATTAATCATAATTCTGAAAAATCAATACATTACTCCCAAAATAAAATGTTCTTAGATGTCTATCATATTCCAACACAAATGAATATTGCAATACCTTATTTGCACTTTACAATAAGATATGTGATTAAGAACCACAAAATTTGTGAAGAATTTCATTAACAAACCATTCTTCACTGAACTGCAAATGATTTCCATCCACTGCCAATAACTTCAATCGGCCCTGCTGATCCAACTTTCTCAATCCAATTCGATCCTATAATCAAACGTTTAATTTATTTTCAATTCATAATTATAGGATGAAAGAATTTGATATGGTGGAAAATCTGTGTGAGATGGATCTGTTAAAGAAATTATTCACTTAAATCTACTGTGAACACTACGAAATTAGTGGTGCCACAAAATAGGTTACGCTTTCTTCTAGCAATTTGTAATAATTACTGGAAGACATTATTTTTAATATTTGAACCAATTCATACAAATCTCTCTATTCATCAATTTCGTAAAAAAAATTGACTTAACATTGCATATCTTTCCAATAACTTGTGAGTATCAAAAGTCTCATCTTGGCATTTGAACTACATCAACGAAAACTCGATACTAGGTCAAGAGTTCTTGAAAATTGATTTTGCCAAATTTTATTTATTTTTGTGTCCCCTCTTAAAAAATGAAACTTATTTTTTCCACTCACAACTTCTACACAACTATTGTAGAACACAATATTTTTAAATAATGTAAATATGAAATTAATGTGAAATATTAATATCAAAGATACAGAGATTAGGTCAAAACACTTTGTAGTTGTTTTCTTTTCTTTCTTTTCCACCACATCTCATAACTTCACATACCTCTAGAATTTTCATCAACTCTCAGAATATCACAAAAGAACAATATTTTATCATGATAAATACAAAGAAAAAAGTATTTGAGCAGTATTTCAAGAACAAAGGACAATTTCTTTTAGTGTGTTTACAATAAAAGTGCCAATTTTTTACGAAACAAAACTGCAAAAATAAACAAGAAAAATCTGGACATTATAATCCACACTTGTAAGAAAACATACACTGGTGGAAAAAATGTATTGCAACACCGAGAAAGGCACGAGCAATCAAGTACGCAATAAGGAACGTTAGGGATAAGGGGTCGCCACCTGCCGATAAGGGCCCCCATCACCAGGAAACACGACGACCGGCGAAAGAATGACCACACCAACACGAGGGAACAAAAGAGGTCCAAACTGCTACACGAGGAATGTCAGACAGTGACATGGAAGTGGTGGGCGAGCACCCCGCGGAGACGCGCGGCAAAGGCAAGGGCGAGGGCGAGTGCGAGGGCAAACACTTCGGCCATCGTTGGACAACCGGGAAGCAAGTTGTAGGAGAGGATGGCGGAATCTACGAATTCCCGACCAAATTTGCGCGCACCCCCTTCCATCACTACCTCCTATCATTTCTATGAATTACCGCTTTGATTTGTTTAACAACCAATAACAGACAGATAGACCAGGACCCCCTGGTACAACAAACAACCAGGACGACAACGCAGATGACGTACATGACACAAAAAACCCAACCAGATTGACATATGGACTAAAACATCGAATTGGAGCTTATCACCTGGACCTCAACAAGATCATAGACTGTAAGACCCTTGTAGAAGACCTGAATGAATGGACCAAAAATAGTGTCGACGCTCGTTGCAACAGAGCTCAACTGGTCATACAACCAAAGACAATGACTGCCCAGCATACAGTGGGACAAAGTCCCGAGTTTATTAAACAAGACAACAACTTACGGAAACTTTACTTCTTTGACCAGCCAACTTACTTCTATCACCGGGCAATAGCTACTCCGAGAGAAAAGTTTGTCATTTAAGGATTACCCCTGAAACTCAACATACAGGATTTACTGACATACGTGACACATACAGCATCCCCATATATCACCTCTCAGAAATGCAAAAAATGGAGCAAGACAAAACTATAAGACACCTAGGACTGTACGTCGGTGAGACGGACAAGGACTTGATACCGACTATAAAAGAAACCATCAAATTCGTGTCGTACTACAGTGTTACGATTGTCCCCTACATTAACAACAACAGAATTCCGCACTGCAACAGGTGCCACCAATTCGGGCACACAAAGAACCATTGCTCTAGGAAATGAATGTGCGGCAAATGCGCAGAATCACATGACACCGCCTTGGTAAAATGAGAAACTGCTTTGAAAAATTCCACAGAAAACAATGAACGAATAAAGATAATCTGGCCCAGTGGTTTCTCTGTGAAACCACCTTCACTACACTCGTGTTTATTTATGTTTTTCGAATTTTTGTTGTATTCGTCAATTATTAGCCTAATAAAAGCAAAATTTTGCAAAGAAAATTAAAATTTTAATTGTTTTCGTATTGTTGGGACTCAAAGGGTTAAAGGACCTGACGACATTCTCACGAAACTGACTGCTGCAACCGAACTATGCGAACTGTGTTAAAAACTGTGACAGAACAACAGACAACACTACCTGAGACTAGCATCCTGGAACGCCCAAGGCAGATTATACGACAAAAAAGCTTCAATCGGACAGTTTCTTCACGACTACTCCATCGGGGCACTTCTCATCCATGAAACTTGGTTAAAACCTAATCAACCTTTCTCCATCCCCAAATTCATCATATCATCAATTCATCAGACCGGTCGATAACCATGGGCGGAGGCACAGCCATCTTACTACGTAGTAACGATCCCACATACCATCCTCCCGACTCCCAACACCTCTTTCGAAACCACCTCCATTCAAATAGAAATCCAACTAGGACCAATCAAAATCATTTCGATGTATAACAGACCTTCCAACAGACTGAAAGCAGCAGACTTAGACCAACTAACCGACAGACGCGCACCCACTATTATAGCGAGAGATTTGAGCGCTAAACTGACGAATTGGGGATGCAAGTATGACAATCAACCAGGAAGAGATCTACACAGCTTTCTCCTAACAAGACCATCCCTTAACCTTCTCGCACCACTCGTAATTCACTCTACATCCATCATCGTAACAAATCCCTTCCTCCGGCACGAGTTAATATACAATTTACCAATAATCTTCACCTTACTCTCTAGCTCCGCCCAATTACCCATCTCGTACCATAGACTGGCGAAACTTTAAACACATCATCTCTAAGTATTTTTAATTGATTTAGTAAGCGTTGCAGATGCAACTTGCCCACTGATCAAAAGCATGTACAACGCGAGACGGACCGCAGTGACACTTTTTTAAGGATTTCTCTTCTTCATTACATGTCATCAACAGGAATTGAGGTGTTTTTTTTTGTCCTTCCTCCTCCCGAAGGAAGAAGCTACTCAAATCAACCGTATGTTCACAACATCGCCTCTTCCTTGCGGAAGAGGGCAAGGGGTTTTATGCTCCATAGAGTTAAAGCGGATTTGTCTCCGTGCTCCCCACCCCCCAAGGAGCCCAACAAGGGGACACTCCATCTTCGTGGATCCCCCACTCACCCTGGAGTTCAGTACTGGACCTGGTCCGAGCCGATTGATCGGAAGTGGGTTAGCCCCAGACTGCCACTTGGGTCTGCGCGGTGCGGTGTTTAGCGCTATAGCCTCGAAGTTTTCCATGTATAGGTTGGCCACAATCGGACTCAGCGGGTGTTGGTTGCGCTACGTAGATGACACCTTCATTATTTGGAGTCACGGGAAGAAACATTAGAGGAGTTTCAACAACATCTGAATAGCATTCACCCCCCGTATTCAATTTACTGTTGAAAGAGAACAAAATGGACAACTACCTTTTCTTGATGTACTTGTCAACAAGAAGGAAGACGGATCCCTGGGCAACAAAGTATTCCGGAAAGTCACCCACACGGACCGATATCTGAATAAAATGTCGAACCACCGCCCAAGCCAGAAGAGGGCAATGATGAAGACACTTGTCCACCGCGCCAGACGCATATGCGAAGAAAGCAACGTGCACCAAGAACTCGGTCATCTGGAAAAGGTTCTTCGAGCCAAGGGTTACTCATTCCAAGAAGTAAAGAGAGCACTACACCCTAACAAGAGCGCACGCAGCCGTTCCGACGAAGAGGATTGATTGATTGATTGAATAGGGTTTAGAGGGCGCTTCGACTGCTGTGGTCATTTGCGCCCATGCCAGAGTATTTGGAGAAAAGAATATTCAGTGTTGCATATGTAACTTACTCACTGTTTAAAAGCATGTACATTGGCTAAAAAGAAGGCTCGCATTCTGCTTCAGGCATACATGTAGAAATGGCAGAAGGAAAATAGAAAAAGGGCGCGTAAAATTTATCTTAAAACGTAAAATTGGCTGTAAAGGGGCCAAACAAAAACATAAAACATTGTTATCTTTCAAATAAAATTATATATTCTGCTTTCTCTCAAAAAACAAAAAAGTTTTGAGAGCGCAGAATCGTCATCCCCGAGCACCACTTGTAGCGAGTTGCCCAGGTCATGTCTTCGTCGACTGCCAACAAATTTCCTACAGTACAGCAGGACGTGTTCCACGGAAAGAACAGTCTTGCACGAGTCACAGATGGGGCGAGTTTCATTTCGAAGAATGAAGCCGTGAGAGAAATGGCAGTGTCCGATACGAAGACGGGTTAAAATCACTTCCTCGCGCCTACAGGACCGTGATGAGGAGCGCCAGGGATACACAGAATTCTTTATTGTACTTAGTTTGAAAGTGCTATTGTGCCACTCTGTTTGCCACGCTCTAAGCACGGATCGTTTCAAGAAAGCCTGAACATCGGACAATGGCACAGAAGGGATGTCGATACGAGTTTTACGAGTCTCTGATTTCGCCGCCTGGTCGGCCAGTTCGTTCCCTCTGATACTCACGTGGCCTGGGACCCAACTAAGTACCAGGTCATAGCGGCGGGACAGAAGACGATGAATCAGGCTTTGAACGGATAAGGTCAGGTAGTCTGACGAAGGACGGGAGACGGCTTGCAGAGAGCTGAGAGAATCGGAACAGATAACTACTCGCCGCAACGTCGCTGATTCAATGTATTTTAGGGCCTCAAAGATGGCATACATTTCGGCAGTGAAAATACTGCATTTGGAGTGAAGCCGAAATGATTTGCTGGCCCTGATACAGTAAAAAACACATGCCACCGCGTCGCTGCACGATGAACCATCCGTGTATAAGAATAAATGATCCGGATACGATTCTCTCATATCCAGAAACTGCTTCTGGTAAACCAGAGGACTAGTAGTTTGTTTGGGCAGATGGGAGAGTCTGAAGTCAATACTGGGAAGGAGGAGTTTCCAAGGGGGAATCCGGTCACTTGTGGGTTTCACAGGGGTGGGAAGTTCTACATTTAATTCCCGGAGAAGATTTCGTAATCTAATACCTGGGGGATGGGGTAACGATGTTCGAAGAATGTACGAGGACTCATACTTTGGGTGGATGATTATACGACGACAAGGGTGGTCAACCAGTCCCGACACTTTAGCCCCATAAGAGGCTAATAAAATATCTCGCCTTCGGCTCAGAGATGGTTCTCCAGCTTCGGCCAAGAGGCATTCGATGCGACTCGTGCGGTAGGCGCCTGTACTAATTCTTATACCGGCGTTGTGAATGGTATCTAATGGCCGGAGGGTTGATGGTGACGCTGACCCATATACAATACATCCATAATCCAAAACAGAGCGGATGAGGGTTCTATACAACCGCAAGAGACACACACGGTCTGCTCCCCAAGAGCTGCCTGTAAGGGTGCGGAGGAGGTTCAGAGGTGAGACACATCGGCTCTTCAGTTTACGTATATGATTTCGCCAAGTTAGGCTCTTATCGAAAGTAAGCCCAAGGAAAGTTGCAGAGTCCACAAAAGGTAGAAGATGGCTTCCAAGAAAAAGATCGGGGTGGTTATGAAGATGATAAATCCTGCAGAAGTGCATACAGCTAGTTTTTGATGCGGAGAATTTAAAACCTGTCGCATCACTCCATTGCTGCAATTTGTTGAGGACAAGTTGTAATTGTCTCTCTATCACTTGAATACTCTTGGAAGAGCAGAAAATGGCAAAGTCGTCAACGAAGAGCGATGCTTTCACCGGCTCTCGGATTATCGACGCTATACTATTGATAGCGATGGCAAACAGAGTGACACTCAGAATTGAGCCCTGAGGGACTCCGTTTTCTAAATGGTGGCTGGCGGATAACCTGTCACCAAGGCGAACGCGGAAGTATCTTGAGGAAAGAAAGGCTACTAAAAAAAGGGGGAGCCGGCCCCTAAGACCCCAAGAATGGATGGTGCGAAGAATGCCGTACCTCCAGGTAGTATCATAAGCTTTCTCTATATCAAAGAAAATTGCTACCAGGTGTTGACGTAGCACGAAAGCAGTGGAGATCTGTGTGGTGAGGGTGACAAGGTGGTCCATGGTTGACCTGTTCTTCCTGAAACCACATTGGATGGGTGTAAGTAGGTTTCTCTGCTCCAGGTGCCACACCAAACGCGTATTCACCATTCGCTCCAGAAGTTTGCATATACAGCTTGTGAGCGAGATTGGACGGTAGGTTGACGGCTTTGTCCTGTCCTTTCCATCTTTAGGAATAGGAATAATAATCGCTTCGCCCCAGGTTCTAGGGAAGGTATGTTCCATCCAAATCTTGTTGAAGATACGGAGGAGAAAGATACGTGCCTCTTCCGGCAGGTGTTTTAACATTTGGTTGTGTATTTGGTCTGGTCCTGGAGCAGAATCTTTCCCACGGGTGAGCGCACAGGAAATTCATCCATGGAGAAAGGGGCGTTATAATCTTCCTCCAGGCAGGTAGAGAAGTCCAATCTGCATTTCTCCATTCTACTCTTCGTTTTCAAGAAGCTAGGGGAGTAGTGTAAGGAACTGGAGGAATTTTCATAATGACAGGCCAATTCCTCAACTACTTTTTCTGGAGAAGTAATAAGATTTCCATTAATAAGAAGTCCTGGGACAGATGATGGGGAAAATCTTCCTCCGATCTGTCGGATCTTTCGCCATACTACTTTAGGCGGGGTATGGCAAGAAAGAGAAGAAATAAAGGCTCTCCAGGAAGCGGTCTTACTTTCCCGTATTACTAATCTGGCTCTGACCCGCTTTCTTTTGAAATCGATCAGGTTTGATGCGGTGGGGAACCTATTGAGCCTCGCGAGTGCTTGCTTTCGGTCACGCACCGCGGTGGCACAGTCAGCATTCCACCAAGGCACCGGGACGCGTCGTGGCCGACACGTAGACTTCGGGATTGCAATGGTGGCTGCGCGAAGAACGGCGTCTGTGAATTGGGCCACCAAGGTATCGATATTATTTGAGAAGTGGTCTGGCATTATAATTTTCTCGCTGAATGTATCCCAGTCGGCTCGATGGAATAGCCAGCGAGGAGGGTAGATGACGTCTAAATCAGGGACATTAAAGTGGACCAAAATGGGAAAATGGTCACTCCCATGTAGATCATCGAGTACGGTCCACTCTACCATGGTAGATAAGGATGGACTGCAGAGTGCCAGATCGATTGACGAGAAGGTGTTTGACGCCATGGAGTAATGAGTGTGATTCCCGGAGTTCAGAAGAATTAAGTTTTGCTGGTCAATAATATTTTCGAGGATAGAACCTCTCGGGCAGGTCCTCGTGCCACCCCAGAGGGGATTGTGGGCATTAAAATCCCCCGCAATAAAAAAAGGGGGGGCAACTGAGAAAAAACATCTTCGAGTTCCTCTTGTGACACGACTTGGCCAGGGGGAATGTATATACTACACACCGTAAAAGAGAAGGATGGTAGGTGTACCCGTACGCACACTGTTTGGAGGTCGGTTCGAACGTTGTGTTCCTCCGAGAACAGGGAGTCGCGGATGAGTACCGCAACGCCGCCGTGAGCACGAAGTCCGTCGTCTTGATCAAACCGATAGATGTTAAATCCGCGAAGAGACAGGGGATGAAGAGGGAGAAGATGAGTTTCCTGAAGACAGACTATAAATGGTTTGTGGCGAGAAATTATAATCTTAATTCTTCTGAGTAAGCACGAAGACCATTTAAGTTCCATGAGAGAGCCATTATGAGAAATTATTTCTTTGGTTGCTTTTTTTTCTTTCTCACCTTCTGAAAGGTTTTAGAGGAACTCTCGTGGGGTTCCTCATCACCAGCAGAGTCATCCTGACTGCTGCTGGATAAGGTCGTCTGTGTCGGGGGGATTTCCCGACTTTTGGCCACGGGTGACCGAGATCTACAAGAGCTGGAGGATCGTCCGATGTGATTCTCGGAAACAGAAAGAGGAGGACGGGATTTGGATGACGTATTTTTCCTGGGAGGCGGTGTCTGCTTAAGATCGATTTCAGTAGAAGTTTCAGTTGAGGTGGTCGATGTCTGGTGGAGTTTCTGGACAGGTTTTTTGTACTTTGTGGGAATTATAATTTTCCCACCTTGGATGCACGCCGAATCTTCGGGGAAGTCGACCGGCGACACCTGACAACTGAAATGTGAGACTACCGCTGGGGTACAGTGAGTTTGACAACTCGCTGTACCCCCGGGGACTTAGGTTTCACAGCACTGGAAAAGGATCGTGATAGGTCCACTGGATTCCTGGTTTGGAACCTACGCTTCGCCTCAGGGAAGGAAACCTTTTCGGTTACTCTTATTTTTTGGATTTCCCTTTCCCGGAGAAAACGTGGGGCACTTGTTGTCGTTGGCTGGGTGATCGCCTTCACAATTCACACAGTGCGGTGGTTTGTCGCAGGGTTGTTGGTCGTGAACTGACGATCCGCACTTCCCGCAAACCGCGTTTACTGACATACATCGCTGCTGAGTATGCCCAAAACCTTTGGCACTTGAAGCAGCGCAAAGGGTTCGGCACATACTGCCGCACACGGAGGTTGTAGAAAGCGGTAACGATCCTTTCCGGGAGAGATGGTCGGTCAAAGTAAGGATCAGGGTAGAAGTAGGGATCACTTTCCCCTGCTCCTTCCTTCCGATCCTGTACACCTGAGTCACGCCAGAGGTCTTAAAAAAGTTTAGAAGATCTTCCTCCGTTTCTGAAGCAAAGTCCTCGTGATTTACCACGCCCTTGCACAGGTTCAAGGTGGGATGGACCGTGTCTACTACCTGGAGGCCGGCAATCTGCTTTGTATTTTTAATTTTTCCTATTTGCTCGTCGGTACGTGCTTCAAAAAGAATCGTTCCGTTCCTCTGACGCACGACCGCTTGGAGCTTCCCGTAAGCCTCTTCTATGGCTCGCGCCAGACGGACAGCACTTACAGTTTTAAAAGTTTTACCTTCCTCAGCGCATGACATGAGGAGGAAACGAGGCATCTTGGGTCGATCTTCTTCTCTAGAAAAGAAAACTGTTTAAGTCAATGGTTCTTTCGGCACATCTCCTCTTCCTTGCGGAAGAGGGCGGGGGGAAAGGTGAAATATCCATATAGATGGAATAGGTTCATCCTCGTGGTCCCCACCCACCACGGAGCCCAACAAGGGGACACTCCATCGGAGTGCCAGGGTTGCCACGAGGATATAGTGGGGGAATAACACGGCGCTGCACCGCCGTGGATTCCCCCGCTCACCCTGGAGCTCAGTACAAGACCTAGTCCGAGCCGATTGATCGGGAGTGGGTTAGCTCCCGACCGCCCGTCTAGAAGAGTCCGGGGCCAAAGCGTGTGTTGGAACCTACAGGGAATGTTTCCCAAAATACGTAACCAACGTACCCCTTAGTGCAAGGCGAACAGTAGCACTAGGACTAGATAGGGAAACAAACAGGTCCCTCAACTGCCAGGACACACATTCCCTCCGACACGGGTCGCCATGCACGGCAAACACATGGGTGGGCGTTCAGCATACAGAGAAGGCCAGTGAGGAAGAAAAAGGAGTGAAAAGAACGTACATGACATGAAATGAGAAGCAAGAAGATGAAAAAATGGAGAAAGGAACACTTGAGAGCCTTCTCTGCATCCCCCCGTCAGGACGTGGACCAACCCACCTCGA